>JAECXC010003372.1:0-50812 GCA_018152125.1 Drosophila dunni | reverse complement strand
TTGAATTTCCCTTACTCAAATGTAGTGATCCTAACTGAGATTGTAGAGTGGACTCAATGCTCTCTTTAATAAATTTAGCAAGTTCCGTCATCATATCATCTTGTTGACGTTTTACTTCCGATTGTATGTAATTGGACACCCCTCTTTCTGATTCATCTACTGCTGATTGATGACCAGTACTACCTAATGAAAAGCGACTATTAGAATCGTCTCTGAAATTACGTGTTTGAGAACGGGTTTGGATACGGGAATTAATTCCTCTTCCTTTGCGAGAACGTCCTCCTCTATGGAACCTCTGCTGAGAGTTCTCGGGTGGTATGCCTGTCACAACACTCGCCAACTGTTCGGTAGCCGTTTGTAGCTCTGCCGCTAGAGTATTCTCCTCATAAGAAATTAATTCGGGAACAAACTCTCTTTTACAATCTGGGCATACATGAACACTTTTAATGTGTTCGTTTAAACAATCACTATGAAAACGGTGACCACAAGGAATCGAAGCTATCAACTGTTCCCTTCGCAGTGACTCTTGACAAATACCACAACGCTGTAGTGTACTGCCAGAAGCGGCTTCCGTTTCTGGACTATGTGTTACTGGCATGATGCACTGAACTGATTATCTATACATACGTACGAAATAAAATAACTTGATAATTTTAAAAAAATATTTAAAAATGAATATAAACTGATTTTGGGTTTAGATTTCTTTAGACAAAATTAGTGTTCGTCCCTTTCAAAAGTGATGTGTTCCTATAAGATGCTCGTAGTATTTATATTTCCTAAAATGTAACTAAATCATTCATTTTTATTTTGAATCTATTGAAGGTTAATACAGTATTGATAAATCAAATAATGGATACTTTCTAAATTATTTAATTTAGAAAAATATATATTTCCGAATATTCGAATCTACCTTTCCTGCAAACTATACTTGGTACACAAGTTTTTCCAACCATAAGATAGTCTTATGGCGGAGGGTCAGAATATAGTTTGGACAGCCATCTCATGACATGAAATGAAACTGTATTTTCTCAAACTAATTTTCTCATCCTGTAAAACTTACTTTGTCGAAATAAAGTTTTCTGTTATGCTGTACATTTCACTAGTGTTCACTCAAAGCCTAAAGTATTATTAAATAGATCGCAGAACCGAGCTTTTCTTGATATCTGTGATATTCCATATTAAACCTACTTAGTTATTGTGACTAAATGTGTACTAAATGCATAACAGAGAACTGATTGGTCTATTGATGCAAAAGAGCTTATTTGTGGGGAAAGAAGTATATTATTCTCTTCTTGGGCCACAACGTTGGGCGCCATTTATGTAATGGTGCAAGTGTGGTATTGGTGGGGGGTGGTACAAATGTCCTTATCCACAAAGGGATTCGAATTTTCCAACCTCATAAGCATGGCGAGATTTCGAATAAATGTGTACCTCTAGCTATGCTCTATCTAGCTCGCCGGATTGTCGGGGTTCTTCTCTAATCTCTCGTTGATTCCATGAAAACACACATTAACATAATTTTTTTTTAGGTACACTTTGCGATATTTAAAAGAAATGGAAATGAATAAAATAATATTAATACCGACAGAAGATCAGTTACATCTTTGCAGAAATATGGAGATCAGTTGATATTGACTCCTTCTCTACCCTCCCTGCCTATATGTCTCGGTGGACCCTTTTTAGAAACTACGAGCTGTCATCTTATTGGAACAATTCACCATTTACTCGGGACGAATAAGAAAAAAAGATTAGAAATTCATTTTACGTTCTAAATATATTTAAACAATTTTTCATTATTAACGGGGATGATTCTATATAAAATCTAAAAAATAACTCATATTCATATTAAATTTCGTTGAGATTTTTTATTTTTTTTATTATTTATTTAATTAATTTTAAAAAAAGTTTAAAATATTTAGGCCCACTTTTAAAGAAACCGTTCTTCCATTATATTTTAATTTTTTTTTTTTTTTATTTTTAATTATAATAATTAAATTAAAAAATAAAATAAATTAAAATATATTTTTTTTTTTTTTTTAAAAAATTAAAAAAAAAAAAAATATTTTTATTTTTTTATTTCTTCTTTTTCCAACTTCCAAGCTTTGGACTTCAGTTTATATTTTTATCTTACCCCTTACTTTTTACTTTCGTTTTTTTTTTTTTTTTTTGTTTTTCTTTTTTTTATTATTATTATATATATAAATAAATATATTTTTTTAAATATTTATGTATTTATATTTATTTGTTTTCGGCCCTGGCGCGGGTCGGCACGGCGGCGTCGCAGCGACGCAGCGCTTACGTCAAACAGGCGGCGAAATTGCAGCTAAATTACATAAACTTTCTAACCTAATAACTTTTTTGTTAATTGACGGATTTTAACGCCGCTTGAAATATAGTTTGACATGATAATCCTCTTTTCGAATTTAATTAATTATAAACACTGTACTATTCGACTAAATGTCCTAAATCCTGCAAATTTTGATCTTGAAATTTTGAAAGTTTTTTAGCTTTTATGAGAAAAGGGGGCGTGGCAGGCCAAAATTTTGAATGGCATTGCATTAAGGCTGTCTCTAGCAACTCTAGCAACTAAAATGTGTTCCTAAGTGCCATAGTTACTGAGTTATTTGCCTAAAACTACATTTTTTTCGAGGTGTGTCTAGTTTTTTGCTCATTGCGGGGGCGGTAAGGGGCGTGGCAAAAAATTTGAAATAAACTTAACCTGCGTAAGATAATAACGGACTTTCATTATAAATTTGGTGGCTCTAGCTTTTGTAGTTTAAAAGATCCAGGTGTTCATACGGACGGACGGACAGACAGACGGACATGGCTATATCGACTCGGCTGTTGATGCTGATCAAGAATATATATACTTTATGGGGTCGGCCACGCCTCCTTCTGCCTGTTACGCACATTTCGCTTCTGACAAACCTAATAGACCCCTCTACTCTTTTTTAGAGTACGAGGTCTAAAAAGGAAAAAAAGAAGGGAGAACAAGTAGTTAGAATATAGGCAATCGGGGTGAGACTCGGGAGGGTGGGTAAACCAGTTACTGTATACGTGCAACCCACCTGTATTAGGGGTGAGTTTTACAAGCAGCCATACAACTCGACTATCTGAGGACAAAGCAAGTGTGCCAGTACCGAACATTTTCAATTGAGTCCGCAGTCAATCGTTGTTAACACATTTGATTGCCTTTATTCACGAATGTCAGTTGTGATCCTTTTGTATATCTTTATCTCTCATAAGTGTTCTAGGGTTAATGAGCATTTCCAAGTATTTCTTATTTATTTCTTTATTTCTTCAATGAGTTTATCGCCGGTTACACCTGTTGGGATTTTAACCATAACGAACAGATGCAAAGGTGCAAGTAAATCAACTACAATTATTTGTTCTTGGAAATTATAGCTAATACATTTATTCATTAATCTTTTGTGATTTCATATCGGCGCGAGCAAACTTAAGCGACTGACTTCTGGTCTTTTTAGAATTAATTCATCTGGCAACATTACAACATGTGGTGAAATCAAAACTGTGATGCCAGATTGTTACTTTGTAAATAATTAAACATCGTTAAATTCAAACACACCCCCTCAAAGTAACAAACTTAAATTTTACAAAAAATGCGACCCCTAACGATAGACTGCACTCATTATGTTTGTTGACACTAAGGCCCTTCGTTAGGATGTCGGCCGGCATTTTTTCGGTCGGCATGTATTCAACGGAGATATCGCCATTTTTGTGTTTCTCCCGTATAAAGTGGTGACGCACATCAATATGTTTTGTGCGTGGGTGAAAACGGAAATCTTTTACTAAGTGTTGTGCACTCTGGTTGTCATTATAGATGCGCACAGATCCACATTCAGTGCCAATAATGACTAGTAGTGCCTTTAGGTACATGGCTTCCTTTACCGACTCTGACATGGCCAAGTATTCCGCTTCAGTACTTGACAATGCAACTGTGCGTTGTTTACGTGCTTCAAAGCTGATGGCTGCACCTGCCAAGATAAACGCTTGGCCTGAGTAGGAACGACGATCCGTTAAGTTACTACCCCAACCTGCATCAACAACGCCATATAACTCGTCCCCGGTTTTCTTGAAGAGAAGCCCAGTCTTCTTTGTACCGCAAAGATACCGCAGTATACGTTTTGACGCCTTCCAGTGTTCAACCGTATAGTTTGAGTTGAACTGGCTTATGAAGTTCACTGCATAAGCTATGTCTGGTCGAGTCGTGACTGAAAGAAACATTAAGGAACCAATTAGTTAAGGATACTTTGCCATCTCTTTCTCATTAGATTCGTCAGTCCGCCACAATCCTTTTTTGGATTCCATGGGAGTCTTTGCGAGTTTGCAATCAGACAATCCAAATCGCTTTAATAAGACATCTATGCATTTTTCTTGAGACATAAATACATATTTCTCCTGTCTGTTCTGGCTGAATTCTATTCCCAAACATGTTTTGACTTGGCCGAAGTCTTTCATCTGTAAGTTCCTGCTGAGATGTTCCTTAGTCTGCAGCAACCATTCCGGGTTATTTGAAGCCAATAACAAGTCATCAACATAGATTGTTATGATTAAAAGTTTTCCTTTTTGCCGTTTAAAGAACAGACATGGGTCCTGTTCAGTTGCCTCCAGTCCAATTTCTTTTAATTTTTCCGATAGTTCCCAGTACCATCGTAGTCTTGATTGACGCAATCCATATAAAGCCCTCTTTATAAGGCATACAGGATCTCTCATCTTTGCATAAGCTTTTTGCCACTGCTTAGCCATCTCTTTTGTACTTTGTATGCGGATGTTGTTGCTTTACCCTCCAGATTTGACTTTTTCAATGAAATCGTTGTAGCACTCTGGAATACTCTTATAGACTTGTTCTTCCAGCTCCCAATTGAGATATGCTGTGACCACATCCATTTGATAGATTTCCAAATCATACTCTGCTGATAAGGCTGCTAATAATCGTACGGATGTAAACCGTGCTACGGGCGAATATGTTTCGTGAAAGTCCTCTCCGGGCTTTTGCGCATATCCTTTTGCAACGAGTCCTTCTATCTGCCTGTTGAGCTGCTGTCGTCCTTTGTTTGGAACACTAACTTGTTCCCAATTACTTTACGGTCTCTTGGTCGCTCTACGATTTCCCAAGTTTGGTTGAGAATTTGTGCCATGAACTCATCTTCCATAGCTCTGGTCCAGCTTAAAGAGTCGTCACTACTTTGTGCCTCTTTGATGGTTAATGGATCATTTGCGGATACATTAAATGCCATTTCGCAGTTCTCAAATTCATCTTCTGCATTTGACTCCCCTGACTACTTCATCCTGGTTGTCATTCACAACGGGTTGGTATACTTTTCGTGGTCTTCCACACTGACCAGTTTTCAACTTCTTTGGACGTCCTCTGCCATGCTTTGCTGGTTGAATGTTTTCTTCAACTGCATCCTATTCGCTTGATGAGCTATTTTCTAGTTCATCTGCTTTGCTGTCTATCTGCATATTTACTCCGATTTTGGGATCGTCAAAGAATTCATTGAATTCGCCTGTAAATCCCGATTTACTCATGAACTTAACGTCATTGCTGATTATGACTGTATGTTTCTTTGGATGATACAGCCTATAGGCTTTCGATTCAGAGGTATATCCCAGCAAAATACATTCACCTGATCGTGAATCGAACTTCCCTTTCTTCTTGTCCTTTGTCCACAAATGCTTTAGTGCCAAATGTGCGTACATGTTTGACTGTTGGTACCTTTGAAGTCCAATATGTATAGGGCAGCTCTCCGGACAAGTCTTTGGTGGGGTATCTATTCCGAATATAACACGCCGTGTTGATTACTTCTGCCCAAAAAGATGGTGGTGCTCCAGCTTGTTTCATCATACACCTAGCCATTTCTACGAGTGTACGGTTCTGTCTCTCCGCAATTCCATTTTATTGCGGTGTGTACGGTGAAGTCAAACGTCGGCCAATACCATGCATGAGTAGGTATTCATCGAAATCTTTGTATCGATATTCTGTTCCATTATCTGATTGTAACGCCTGTATTTTGTGACCTGTAATATTCTCAACAGCAGCTTTATATTCTTTAAAAACTCCAAGCACTTATGATTTTTGCTTCAGAAAGTATACAGTACCATACCGAAAGTAATCATCTATAAAGATGACGAAGTATTTTGATCCACTCATTGATTGAGTACGCATTGGTCCACACACGTCGCTGTGAACAATTTCCAATTTTTGCTTCGAACTTTTTTCTGTCGCACTCTTGTAGTGATTTGCTGTTTGTTTTTCGCTTATGCAGATTTCACACTCCGTTAGCTTATCATTCTCTTTCATGTTCATACCGTATGCCTTATTTACTTTCCACATGATCTTCAGATCACATTCGTTTAAATGTCCCATACGTTGGTGCCACATATCTATTTCACAATATTTTTCATTTATATTGTGGGTTTGATGCTCTTCTGTGTTCAAGTAATATAAGGTTTCCATATCTTTTTTGCACGAAACCATACTTCTTTGTTTTTTACAATAACTGCTTCGTTCTTGCGAAAATACACTTCGTGTCCTCTATCAGTAATTTTTGATACAGACAAAAGATCCGATACATACAAAACTTTTTTAATAGAAATTTCATTTTTCTGCCTCTTTTCCTTTATCTCAATATTAACTTCACCGACACCGACAACTTCAGCGGCAAATATTGTCATTTGCCAAATATAATGTCTTTTCGCTATGTTCTAATTTTTCGAACACATCTTTATTTGCTTTATTTGCTTTACAGACACTGTCAAGGCACCACGTGTTTCTTTTTTCTTCCGCATGTTCGCTTATATTCAGAGCTTCCTTTTTGTTCTTGCCTTCGTTCACTTGCTTACCGTTTTTCTCGTTCTTCGCGTTTTGTCTTTTTTATTTCGACAATCTCTGGCGAGATGTCCAACTTTGTCGCAAGAAAAACAATTTCTTGTTTCTTTTTGTTCGTATTCTTCTTTACCGTTGCCTTTTCGGAGATTAGCATATAAAGCACTCAATTCTTCGCGTTCATTTTTGTTTTTACGCGCAAAACTATACAATAAAAGAATCGCGAGTAAGTCGTCGGCAATGGTTACACCGATTTCTTTCAGTTTTTTCACGGCATCAAAGAACTCATTTATGTGCTGACGGGGATCACTATTTTCATTCAAACGGTATAGCGCCACACGTTTGAACAGACTTGCCTTCCTCACCGGTCCTTTGTATTGAAATGTGTCTTTTAATTTCTGCCAACATTCACTTGTCGAAGTACAGTTTTCTATCAGTGCCAGCTCCGACGTGCTCATCGACAACAAAATGTCTGCGCGTGCTTTTTCGTCTTGCACTTTCCATACCGCCCGTTCAGCGTCACTCTCCAGATAAGCTTTTGTATCGTTCACATATGGCCACAAGTCGTTTTTGACAAGAATAGCATACATTTGCAATTTCCATGTATCGTAATTTTCCGCGTTTAGCGGCTCTATTCGAATGAACGCACCTGCCATTTTTCACGGCTTGCTGATAACTCAATTTATTGTATTTATCCACTTGCACAAGTGTAATCAGATCAGATGCAGATCCGAACAGTGCAAGTAAATCAAATACAATTATTTATTCTTGGAAATTATAGCTTATACATTTGTTCATTAATCTTTTGTGATGTCATATCGGCGCGAAGAAACTTAAGCGACTGACTTCTTGTCTTTTTAGAACTAATTCATCTGGCAACATTACAACATTTGGTGAAATCAAAACTGTGATGCCAGATTGTTACTTTGTAAATAATTAAACATCGTTAAATTCAAACAACACCAAAGCCGTCGCTTGCAAACAAGAATTCCTGGGTTCTATATTCTAACTACTTACTACTTATTGCAAAATCTCTAGACCGATTTTAAAAACAAAATCGGGAAAAAAATGCTGAGAGTATTATACGGTCGGGCGTGCTCGACTGTGCTTTTTATTCTTGTTCTGAAAGAGTTCTTTGAATTTGATCGAGTTAAAGGTGCCTATCTGAATTTTATGTCGATTTCGAAGACTTGTCTTTTTTCATTTAACTTATTAATTTTATTTTCCTTTATTAGTTGTGTATTAACCTTTGGTGTGCCTGCGTAGATACAAATTATTGCTGGAGTTTGTCCAGTTGTATTGTGTTTAGTATTGTGATTGTATGTGTATAGAATTGTTTCAATTTTAGTTTGTTTATTGTCTAAGTTGTTGTCAGTATTTATTATTCGAATTTTTTCATTAATTGTTTTATGAAGGCTTTCTATATCTGATATTCTTTTTTTATATATTTAAGTGAATTGCTCTTGAATGCTGAATCTTTGTCTGCTTTGATTTGTTGGGTTTTCCCATGTCATTAAAAATTCTAGTGAGGGTACGTTTGGCTTCAAGCCAATCTCGACTGTTTGTTGTTATGAGTGATGCAAATTTGGAATAAATGTCTATGCATGAAAGGTATTGATCGTTGTCAACTATGTACAAGTCTATAACATAAACTTCTCATGGGTTATTTATTTCTGATGTTAATTCAAAAAATAATTATGTTGGTCTATGTTCTGTTTTTTCGATGTTGCAGACTTCGCATTAATTTATAATGTTTTGTATGAGCTTGTTGTAATATGGGTAGTAATAAGTTTCTTTAAAAAGTCGAATGCTTTTTTCAATTACAGGATGTAAAAAGTTTAATGTGATTGGTGGTAAAAAGTTCTTTAAATTCTGAATATGTTTCAATATCTTTTAATTTAATTAGATATTTAAAGATTTTAATATTGCTGTATGGATTTAGCATCTCTTGCCACGCTCTTTGGAATATTAGGAATTCTTTATGGTCTTCTATGTAGCACTGGTTTGATTTCGAAAATGGTTAATAAGGTTAATAAGCTTTTGAAAGTGTCATTTCTGTATATTTCATTTTTATACTCGTTACTCGTAGAGTAAAAGGGTATATTGTAATCGTTGGAATGTATGTAACAGGCAGAAGGAGGCGTGGCAGACCCCATAAAGTATATATATTCTTGATCAGCATCAATAGCCGAGTCGATATAGCCATGTCCGTCTGTCCGTCTGTCCGTCTGTCCGTCCGTCCGTCCGTCCGTCCGTCCGTCTGTATGAACAAAAGGATCTCAGAGACTATAAGAGCTAGAAAAATGATAGTGGTCGCAAATGAAAGGTACAATACCCAAGCAGTATAAGTTTGTTTTTGTTTTTTGACACGCCGACTTTAGGGCGTTTTATTTGCATATAAAGGTAAATGTACAGGTAAACGTAGAATGTTTTAGTACAGAAAACTTTTTTGTTAGCTATGCTATCTGAACCAAATTTACACGGAATGTACATATCTAGGAAGTACATGTACTGACCAAGTTTGATCCAAATCGGACAACTATATCGTATAGCTCCCATAGGGCGGATCGGTCGAAAATATGCTCTAAACATGAATTTTTATGGAAATGTTCTGTGTTTGCCAAGCTATTATATCCATCACCATTGTTAATAACAAATTGAAACTGAGTAACGGGTTTCCTAAAGTCGCGAGGCGACTATTGCATTCTTTCTTGTTATACCCGTTACTCGTAGAGTAAAAGGGTATATTGTAATCGTTGGAATGTATGTAACAGGCAGAAGGAGGCGTGGCAGACCCCATAAAGTATATATATTCTTGATCAGCATCAATAGCCGAGTCGATATAGCCATGTCCGTCTGTCCGTCTGTCCGTCTGTCCGTCCGTCCGTCCGTCCGTCCGTCCGTCCGTCCGTCTGTATGAACAAAAGGATCTCAGAGACTATAAGAGCTAGAAAAATGATAGTCGTCGCAAATGAAAGGTACAATACCCAAGCAGTACAAGTTTGTTTTTGTTTTTTGACACGCCCACTTTAGGGCGTTTTATTTGCATATAAAGGTAAATGTACAGGTAAACGTAGAATGTTTTAGTACAGAAAACTTTTTTGTTAGCTATGCTATCTGAACCAAATTTACACGGAATGTACATATCTAGGAAGTACATGTACTGACCAAGTTTGATCCAAATCGGACAACTATATCGTATAGCTCCCATAGGGCCGATCGGTCGAAAATATGCTCTAAACATGAATTTCTATGGAAATGTTCTGTGTTTGCCAAGCTATTATATCCATCACCATTGTTAATAACAAATTGAAACTGAGTAACGGGTATCCTAAAGTCGCGAGGCGACTATAGCATTCTTTCTTGTTTTTATCTGGGTTTTTGGAAAGTAACAATCGGACAATATTTCATCTGTAGAACATTTAATCATTTCTATGTGTCTCGTGAAATAGTTTATGGGTTTTACAGTTATCGGTATGCAATTTTCGGTATCTCCTAAAGCACTATGAATTGTAGCTGCTGTTGAGATTGTTGTGGAAATGTTATCTTTGTCCCCTGCCATATTTATACCCGTTACTCGTAAAGTAAAAGGGTATATTGTAATCGTTGGAATGTATGTAACAGGGAGAAGGAGGCGTGGCAGACCACATAAAGTATATATATTCTTGATCAGCATCAATAGCCGAGTCGATATAGCCATGTCCGTCTGTCCGTCCGTCCGTCCGTCCGTCGGTCCGTCCGTCCATCCGTCTGTCCGTCTGTATGAACAAAAGGATCTCTGAGACTATAAAAGCTAGAAAGATGATGGGGGTCGCAAATAAAAGGTACAATACCCAAGCAGTACAAGTTTGTTTTTGTTTTTTGACACGCCCACTTAAGGCCGTTCTATCTTCATATAAAGGTAAATGCACGGGTAAAACTAGAATGTTTTAGTATAGAAAACTTTTTGTTAGCTATGCTATCTGAACCAAATTTACACGGAAAGTACATGTCTAGGAAGTAGATATACTGACCAAGTTTGATACAAAACGGACAACTATATCGTATATCTCCCAAAGGACCGATCGGTAAAAAATACGCTCCAAATATGAAATAGTATGAAAAGCGTTTGCGTTAACTAAGCTATATTAATCAAACTCACACAAAATACATCTGCCAGTAATATATATATACACTGACCAAGTTTGATCTAAATCGGACTACTATATCGTATAGCCCCCATAGGAACGATCGGTCGAAATATGCTCTAAACATGAATTTGTAAGAGAAACCTTTTCGATGCGTCTGCGACATGGTTTTGTTTACCTTCAAAATATTTTATTTTAAAATCATACTCGTTAAGGTTTATTTTCCATCTTTGGAGTTTCATGTTTGGTTTTTAATATGTTTTGTAACCAGACACTTAATATTTCGAAGGGTGCTCCATATAAATATGGGCGGAAATATTTGGTTGCCCAAACAATCGCTAACAATTCTTTTTTAATTTTGTTCATGTCCATTTAGCGTTCTACTAGCGAAACTAACAGGTTAATTTTCTTGGGAAAGGACAGCCCCTATTGCAAAATTACTTGCGTCAGGAGTTACTTGAAATGTTTGGAAAAGTCTTGACAATGGAGCTTTAAAAGCTTTTAATTTTTCAAATGAATTTTTATAGTCTTCACTATGAATATAAACCTTTGCGTCTTTCTTTAAGAAAAGAGTCATTGGTTTTGCGTCCCTAAACTCTTAACGACAAATTATTCGATTGCTTAAAATATATCATTCCTAATTTAAAATACATTCATGGGAAACTCTTATTACTATGTTAAAACTATGATAATTCATTTTCATAAACCTTAAAAACTATACATATATATATATTAAATATGTAAGACTGGACTAGGACACCGCTTTACACCCCCCTTTCCCACCAGAGTCACTGTCCCGGCTCCATGGGCCTTTACTGTGACGGAGAAGGATCGTCCACCGCTGGTTACTTGGAATCGGGTCGTCCGGTCGCGCCTGCCGCCTTTCTCTCCCTTCTTCTTCAGTGATGTTGCCGCATCCGCTGCCTCCTCGTTGCTGCTTATGATAATGCGTTCGCCGTCCGTCGTAGGGTTCTCTGTTGAAGTTATATCCTTAGAAAAAACAAGAAAGAAAAGTACAGTCGAGCACGCCCAACCGTATAATACTCTCTGCATTTTTTTCCCGGTTAAATTATTAAAATCGGTATCAAGATATTACAATATCTAGTACTTGCATTAAAACACTTTGAAACATAAACAATCTAAGCATAATCACACATACATCTGTTTGCTTGTATGCGAATACACATACGTTTGACATTATATGTGTTCTTACTTATGTATGTGTGTATTTGGCGCTGCCAGCGACTGCGGGCTGCGCTGCCGCCACACAGACAGCGAAAACGTTTCTGTCTCGCTCGCACTCATTAGTGATATTGCGTTCAATTATCAATATTGTAACGCTTATAGTTTTCTTGTTTATAGTCCGATTTCAATGCGACTTTTTAGGATAGTTTGATATAGTTAGCCTCCACTCGAATTACACAATTACAATGCTGCACTATATGAACAAATGCCTGTAGGCGGAAGGAGTTATTTATATGTATTGTGGGAAAAAGGGGCGTGGCAGTCCAAAATTTTAAGAGCCAAAGCATTTGCGCTGCCGCTAGGAACCTCCACACCAGAATTCGTGATCCTAGGTGCCATGGTTACTGAGATATTCGCCGAAAACAGCGGTTTTTCCGAGGTGTGTCTAGTTTTTTGCTCATTGTGGGCGAATGGGGCGTGGCATCGAAAAAAAAAAAGATTCTTGTATTGACTGACTAAATATGTGATCGATTGACACCAAGCTCGAACTTGTAGCTCTTACCATCTCTGAAATCTGTTTGTTCATACGGACAGACAGACAGACAGACAGACAGACAGACAGACGGACAGACAGACGGACAGACGGACATGGCTATATCGACTCGGCTTGTAATGCTGATCAAGAATATATATACTTTATGGGGTCTGCCACGCCTCCCTTCTGCCTGTTACATACTTTGCACAAACCCAATATACTCTTGCAGAGAGTATAAAAATAGAATAAAAAAAAATAAAATAGATCAAATTGCTTATTTTAGTTATACAATTGTTCCTTATTCTATTTTTAGTGCATACTAAAGCCCCCCTCTTTATTCTCCTGTTCCAGCGTCACTCGCCCTTCCCCAAGGCGAGCTCGGGACCAGCGGTGGAAACAATGGCATCTTCATCATCTTCTGGGTTCTGACCTCTGTTCCGACCGCCGGTCGCCATTCTCGTACGACTTTGAACACTTCTGTCAGCGTTCGCACCGCCGGCTTCTTCTGCTCTGTTTTGTATATCTGACAACGTTCGCAATATTTAACATACCTGGTCGATTCTCGCAACATAACCGGCGTGTAGTACCGTTGTGCCAGTCTTGACGCCGTCTTCCTCACCCCTTGGTGTCCTGCGGTCGGTACGTCGGTATTCGGCTAGTACTCTTTTCCACTGATCCTTGGGCACGCACAATTTCCAGGGAATGTAATCTTCGTCGTCCGTTCTGTGTCCCAGATTCCCGTACAATTGGCCGTTCTCCTCGACGTAGTCCGGGAGTTTCTCTGGCTGGGTTCTTATCCTATCCCGCATCTTGGTTACCCAACTGCAACGGGAATCCTCTGCCGGGAGGGTGCGTTAGCCACAGCGTTCAGCTTACTCTTAGGGTATCTTATGTCGAACTGGAACTGTTGTAACTCCAGGGCCATCTCGCTATCCTCTCAGATGAACTTTCTATGGAGTTCAACCATTTGAGTGCGAAGTGATCCGGCATCACTTCGAAGCGATAGCCCTCCAGATAGCACTGCATCTTTCTGAAGGCCCATACTATCGCCAGGCACTCATTTTACGTTGCCGAATAATTCTTCTCCGCGGCTAGCAGCTTCCGGCTGGCGTACGCTATCACTCGCTCGTCTTCGTCGATTGTCTGAGTCAGTACGGCCCCAATGCCGTAGCCGCTGGCATCGGTCTGCAGCGAAAACTTGACTGAAAAGTCGGGACACGCCAACACCGGCGCTGTCGTCAACTTCTCCTTTAATTCCTGCAGCGCCTTCTTCTGTGCCTCTCCCCAGGCCCACTTCTGGCCTTTTCTGAGGAGGGATGTCATCGGTTCGACCAGTGTGGCGAAGTTCGGTACGAACTTCCTGTACCACGATGCCATTCCTAGGCATTACTTTCACCGCTTACCACATGACCTAAGTACGCCAGCCTCTTTTGGAAGAACCGACATTTCTTCCTATTCAGTCTCAGAGTAGCCGCCCGCAGCCGTTGGAATACCTCCTTCAGATTTGCAACGTGCTGCTCCTTCGTGGCCCCCGTAACCACGATGTCATCCAAGTACGCGAACGCGTGCGGCTCCATCTCTGGACCTATGACCGTGTCCAAAGCTCTCTTTAAGGTTGCTCCTGCCGAATGAAGGCCAAATGGCATCACGCCCCATTGGAACAATCCTCTCCCCGCACGGTGAAAACTGTGCTTTTACGGTTATCCGCAGCCATCTGCCAGTATCCTTGCTTCAGGTCCAGCGTCGAGATGTATCTGGAGTGGCGCAACCTCTCTAGGATGTGATTTATCCGAGGGACTGGATAAGCATCCGGGATGGAGTGCGCATTGAGCTGCCGGTAGTCTTTTTCCTTACCAAGACTATCGGAGGCGCTGTGCGGACTGCGCGACTTCTCGATGGCACCTGCTCGGATGAGCTCGTCTACCTGCTCGTCAATCACTCTCTGCATCGCTGGGTTCTTCGGAAAGCAGCGCGATCTCATCTTTGCGAGGGGTTTGGGCTCGTCGTTTGCGACCAATTGCATGGACGCCTGCGCGAGTCCGACTCGAATCGTAGTACGCATGCCATACAAAAAATCCATCCCCAGGATGACATTGTCGAGCATGGTGGGCATGCCCAGGGCACTCCTGGTGGATATATTAGGACCTTGAATAAGTTCTCGCTGTTTTTAAAAAGATGGCGTTGCGGCACTCTGTGCACGGAATTTCGTACGGTAACGAATCACCAACGTAGTACTATATGTAACCTCAAATTTAAGTAGAGTATAGTTTACGACAGTTTCAACTACATATTTATTTGCCCTCTGTGAAAATGAGTACTTTTGTGCCAAATAAAGTGTTTTTGCGGGGAATTTTATTACACTGCTTTATTCAGAAAAAATCTGCAGCAGAAGCACACAGAATTCTCGTTGAGACATATGGTGACAATGCTTTGTCGAATACAACGTGCAGAGACTGGTTTAGGCGCTTCAAAAGTAATGATTTTGACCTTGAAGACAAAGAGCGTTCTGGAGCACCGACAAAATTTGAAGACAAAGAATTGGAAGAATTGGAGAAAGTGGTCTCTCATGATGGACAATACTTCGAGTAATGTAATTGTAAGCCTTGTATTTTAAATAAATTTAAAAAAAAAAAAAGAAAAACAGCGAGAACTTATTCAAGGTAAAACGGTAAAGACGGTATAAAATTTTTCATCCTAGACTTATATCCTCCAGGAGTGCCCTCTTCAGTTCTACGGAAGACCCGTCGCCCGTCGCCGTTTGCGGACCTCCCTGCGGAAGTGGTGCCTGCGCACCTGCAACCGATAATCCGGGGCTGCGTTTTCATATACTCAAAACAGTTCCTGCGCCGTACTGTATCCTGCGCATCTCATTAGCACCCGTAAGTAGGGTAGCTTTTGGTGCGAGCGTATCTGATCCTCCATGCGCTCGAAATAATTTGGAGGTGAGAAGAAGTCCAGGTACTCTGTACGGAACGCTGTCCAAGACGCGTTCCACAGCCCGCCATTAAAAACCAGCTCGCTGCCTGGTCCACCATTACTTCGCTAATGGCAGCTGGCATTTGGTTCATGTCGATCCTGTACGTCGCGGCCCTCTGTTCGAGGATTTCTAAAAATCCCAGCGGATCCTCTTGGCCGCGGTACCTCACTCCCTATTTGCGCACCTGGTCAGCCACCCCTTTTTCTATTGTTCTGTAATTTTGTTTATGTTCCTTTAGCGTTCTACTAGCGAAACTAACATGGGAAAGGACAGCTCCTATTGCAAAATTACTTCCGTCAGAAGTTACTGGAAATGGTTGGAAAAGTCTGGATAGTGGACTAAGTCCCTCGATATTACAGCTTTTAATTTTTCAAATGAATTTTTATAGTCTTCACTATAAATATTAACCTTTGCGCCTTTCTTTAAGAAAAGAATCATTGGTTTTGCGGCAGAGGGCGCTGCCAGCGTCCCTAAACTCTTATCGATAAATTATTCGATAATATTAAAGTACATCATTCCTAATTTAAAATACATTCATTAGAATTTCATACATGGAAATTTCATGGTAAACTCTTATTACTATGTTAAAAGTCCTCCGCTGGTTACTTTAATCGGGTCGTCCGGTCGCGCCTGCCGCGTTTCTCTCTCTTCTTGAGTAACGTTGCCGTCTCCGCGGCCTCCTCGTCGCTGCTTATGATAATGCGTTCGCCGTCCGTCGTAGGGTTTTCTGTTGATGTTATATCCTTAGAAAAAAAAATAGAATAGAATTACCTTAGAAGCTGTGGTCAGCAGTTTCAAAGTAATCCTGAACTTTTTTATAACTTCGTTAATGCAAAGCGCAAATCATCAACACTTCCTTCCTCAATGGTCTTTGAAAACAAGACTGCTAATTCTGATCAGGGTGTAGCCGATTTATTTGCTGATCAAAATAATCTAAACTTGCCTTATCCTTACCGTGTAAATGCTTCTAATTGTAATTTTAGACCGTTGATCACTGAAGAATCGATTTTGAGTGATCTAAAGGCTGTTATACCTGTTCTTTCCCCGGGACCGGATGGAGTTCCTGTGCCAACCAACTATTAAAACCTTTGTATACATTATTTACTTTGTCTATTGAGTCGTGTTCTTTTCCTGACATCTGGAAAGCGTCTTTTATTATTCCCCTTCATAAAAAGGGTACTAAATCTGACACTTGTAACTAAAGGGGTATCTCAAACATGTCTGGATGGAGTTCCTGGTTGCGTGCTCAGAAACTGTGCCAACCAACTGTTAAAACCTTTGTATACATTATTTACTTTGTCTATTGAGTCGTGCTATTTTCCTGACATCTGGAAAGCGTCTTTTATTATTCCCCTTCATAAAAAGAGTACTAAATCTGACACTTGTAACTAAAGGGGTATCTCAAACATGTCTGCAACTCCTAAAACTTTTGAGAAATTAATAACTTCTCAATTGCAACATCTTTGTAGATCTCTTGTCTCACCTTGCCAGCACGGGTTTAGATCTACTACCACTAACTTATTAGAATTTACTTCCATTGTTATACAGGGGTTTCAAAATAAATTGCAAACAGATGTCATTTACACTGATTTTAGCAAGGCTTTTGATACTGTTAATCATTGTCTTTTAATACATAAACTTAATTTGCTTGCATTTCCAGATAAATTAATTCTTTGGATTTCGAAATATTTATGTTCTAGAACTCAAAAAGCTAATTTTAATGGCACATTATCCAAGCCAGTGCATGTTACCTCGGGGGTTCCACAAGGAAGCCATCGTGGGCCTTTACTTTTTTCATTGCTCATTAATGATTTGCCTTCAGCGATTTCTAGTTACCGGGTTCTGATGTATGCCGAACTTTTTTGTCACGAACTGACTCTTGCCTGAGTCACGGTCTACAAAGCGATCTAGACACACTTCAAGCCTGGCGTATAGTTAACTTACTACAGCTCAATTTTAGTAAATATAACGTAATGTCCTATAGAAGGCGAATACCTACCTATAATAACTACTTTCTTGACGGCAAGCCTCTTCAGAGAATAGAGTCGGTTAATGATTTGGGCATCCTTTTCGATCCAAAACTAAAGTTTGATAAGCACATCTTCTGTTGCTAATCGAGCATTCGGTGTCTTGGGCTTCATAAAGCGGTGGTCTAAGGAATTCGACGATACCTACCTAACAAAAACTCTTTATACTTCACTTGTACGCCCTATTCTTGAATATGGATCGTGTGTATGGTCTCCCCAATACATGATTCATCAGGACAGATTAGAATCTGTACAAAAACAATTTCTTCTGTTTGCTTGGTGTAGTTTTCTTACACAAACTAATTAATGGTCAGATAGATTCCTCGTATCTTATTAGCCAAATTAGATTTGCTGTTCCGATCCGAAATACTAGAAACATTCTTCCTTTGTCCCTTCAACGTTGTACCACGAATTATGCTTTACATAATCCGTTTCGTATCTTATGTACTGACTATAATAGTTTTTCTCATGTAGTGTGGAGCCACTTCTTTTACAACACTTAGAATTTCACTTCTCTCCTACACATCTACTCGCGTGCCTTACCGTTGATCAACGCGTTATTACCCGTTATAACCCTTGCAACGAATGTTGGACCAACGTCTTTTAATGTTTTTAATTTTTTTAAAACTTCCCCAGTAAGTTAAGTCCATTAATTAAACTTAAATGTAAATAATAATGTAAATTTCAAAACTTTTTTTTTTTTCTTTAGCTTTTAAATTCAAAGTAAATCTTATTTTAAATTATTTTCTTATATTTAATTACATTAATTTAATTCATTTTTTCTTTTGTGTCGACTGCTAATAGTCAGAAAACAAATAAAAAAAATAAATAAATAAAAACTCCAGGGCCCATCCCGCTATCCTCTCAGATGGACTTTCTATGGAGTTCAACCATTTGAGTGCGAAGTGATCCGTCATCACTTCGAAGCGATAGCACTCCATATAGCACTGCATCTTTCTGATGGCCAATACTATCGATAGGCACTCCTTTTCCGTTGCCGAATAATTCTTCTCCGCGGCTAGCAGCTTCCGGCCTTCCCTATCGAGGTCGAATTATTGAGCTATCGCCATTAATTCTTCCTTACGACGGTATTATACCCATCGTATCCCCAACGCTGTCTCGAGAGACTCACCTGGTTCCATTTCGGATGTTCTGTCTGGCTTCGCTCAAAAATAATGCAAAAGAAGGAGCTCCGGTTCTTTTCTTTCTCGACTTCTTTGTTCTTCGACGAATTCCTTGAGAAAACTAGAAAAAAATTCCTAGATGAGTTCCTTGAGGAAACCAGTCGAAAATTCCTCGATGAATTCCCGTAGGAAGGCAGTTCGAAAAACTCAGATGGACTTTCTATGGAGTTCAACCATTTGAGTGCGAAGTGATCCGTCATCACTTCGAAGCGATAGCACTCCAGATAGCACTGCATCTTTCTGATGGCCAATACTATCGATAGGCACTCCTTTTCCGTTGCCGAATAATTCTTCTCCGCGGCTAGCAGCTTGCGGCCTTCCCTATCGAGGTCGAATTCTTGAGCTATCGCCATTAATTCTTCCTTACGACGGTATTATACCCATCGTATCCCCAACGCTGTCTCGAGAGACTCACCTGGTTCCATTTCGGATGTTCTGTCTGGCTTCGCTCAAAAATAATGCAAGAGAAGGAGCTCCGGTTCTTTTCTTTCTCGACTTCTTTGTTCTTCGACGAATTCCTTGAGAAAACTAGACAAAAATTCCTAGATGAGTTCCTTGCGGAAACCAGTCGAAAATTCCTCGATGAATTCCCGTAGGAAGGCAGTTCGAAAAACTCCTCGATGAACTCCTTGAAGACACTAGCTCGGCGAAAATTCCCCGATGAATTTTTCCTTCTTCAGTGCCACTTTATGAGTTATATGCTCCTGAAAAAAAAGTTCTTTGCCGCACCAAAATAAAATTAAAAAAAAAAAATTTGCAAAAAACAAAAAAAAAAATATTTTGACCGTTTCTATCTGTCCTCCAGCCCACTGTAGGTTTTGTTTCTTACTGTACCGTTTTTCGCGGGGACGGGTCGCCGCGCTCGCACCCGACCCGTTTGCTCGAAGTCGCGCGCTCTCTGCCTAATCGGCGTTTGTCGCTGCGTCAAATTCCGTCAATGCTTGGCGCGTCTGCACTAGCAGGTACCGGCGCGCGTCGAGAGTGCGACATATGTATCCCTGCCCGTTTTATATCGGGTATATTAGGCTACGCCGTCGCCGTCGTGGAATGTATGTAACAGGGAGAACGATGCGTGGCAGACCCTATATAGTATATATATTCTTGATCAGCATCAATAGCCGAGTCGATATAGCCATGTCCGTCTGTCCGTCCGTCCGTATGTCCGTATGTATGAACAAAAGGATCCCAGAGACTATAAGAGCTATAAAGATGAAAGGGTTCGCAAATGAAAGGTACAATACACAAGCAGTACAAGTTTGTTTTTGTTTTTTGACACGCCCCCTTTAGGGCGTTCTATCTTCATATAAAGGTAAATGTACAGGTAAAACTCAAATGTTTTAGTATAGAAAACTTTTTTGTTAGCTATGCCAAATTTACACGAATAGTAGGAAGTAGATGTACTGACCAAGTTTGATACAAATTGGACAACTATATAGTATAGCCCCTATAGGAACGATCGGTCGAAAATATGCTCTAAACATAAATTTGTATAAAAATTTTTCCCAAGGTATCTTATCTACCATTGTTAATAACATATTGAAACTGAGTAACGGGTATCTTAAAGTCGCGAGGCGACTATAGCATTCTAAAAGAAATTTTTAATATTCGCAGAGTCGTTGCAGACGGGGAAAACTGACCGATCTGAGGGGGGTGGATAATAGCGTGGGAAGGGGAAACGGAACGTGAGATCGAGGCAGGGACACTGGCGCCGGACGAGAGATCTAAACGGGGAGCGCCATCGTTGATCTCAGCGAGAAGGAGGCGTGGCAGACCCCATAAAGTATATATACACTTGTTCAGCATCAATAGCCGAGTCGATATAGCCATGTCCGTCTGTCCGTATGAACAAACAGATTTCAGAAATGGTAAGAGCTGCAAGTTCGAGCTTGGTGTCAATCGATCACATATTTAGTCAGTCAATACAAGAATTTTTGTTTTTTCGATGCCCTGCCCCATTCGATCACAATGAGAAAAAAACTAGACACATCTCGGAAAAAATCGGTGTTTTCGGCGAATATCTCAGTAGCCATGTCACCTAGGATCGCCAATTCTGGTATGGAGGTTCCTAGCGACAGCGTAAATGCATAGGCATTTAACATGTTGGACTGCCATGCCCCTATAGGAATGCAATACATAAAAACAATTCTCAACTTTCTTTACATTTTTAGGCATTTGTTCACAATGATGTACTCATTGTAATTGTATAATTCGAGTCGAGGCTACCAAATATATCAAACTATCCTGAAAAGCGCATTATAATAGGAATACTATAAACAAGGAAACTAGGAGCGTTACAATATTGATAATTGAACGCAATATCAACGTGTGAGTGCAAGCGAGACAGAAATATAGACGCACGTTTTCACTGCTTGTGTGGCGGCAGCAATGCCCACAGACGCTGGCCGCGCCTACTAACAGACATACAGATATATGTGAGATTCTGCTTAGATTGTTTTTGTTTCAAAGTGCTTTAATGCAAGTACTACTTATTGCACTTATAGACCGATTTTAATAACTAAATCGGGAAAAAAAAATGCAGGGGCGTGCTCGACTGTACTTTTCTTTCTTGTTTTTCCTTAAGCTGTCGTCTTGCAATTCCACCACAAAAGCTCTCTCTTCACCATTGAGCTTTCGTGCACAGTTGCACCCGAATGCTCACCGCGCTCCCGGCAGAGGGCGCTGCCAGTAGCCCTAAACTCTTATCGACAAATTATTCGATAACTTAAAATACATCATTCCTAATTAAAAATACATTGTATGGAAATTTCATGGTTAACTCTTATTACTATGTTAAAACTATGATATTTCATTTTCATAAACCTTAAAACTATATATAGTGACATATGTAGATACATATGTACCCATACATTACGCCTAACACCACACTTATCGTTTATATTATACGTTTCTTTCCCACAAAACTAAAGTAAACATTATAAAATAATCAAATGGTGACTATAACAATTCTGGCTTCCCACGAACCGATTAAATATCATGAAGAATTCGCCAGTATCGTTATTCCCATCATTGGGGTTGAAACTGCTGACGTTGCACAAATCCTAGTCGACATAACTGTCTTAAATCTCAATATCTTCAAGATCGAGATCTCTCTATTTATTTAGAGTTAAAAGGCCAATGAGTCCAAAGTCCAATTAATAAAAGCTCAAAGCCGAGGTTTGCTTAACGTCTGCAGAACATAGCATAATTAGTCTAGACTTCATCTCGCACTCCGTAGCATTGCCTTATTGAATAAAGTTATATTTAGACCCCGTACTCTAAAAAAAAGTAGAGGGGTCTATTAGGTTTGTCAGGAGCGAAATGTGCGTAACAGGCAGAAGGAGGCGTGGCCGACCCCATAAAGTATATATATTCTTGATCAGCATCAACAGCCGAGTCGATATAGCAATGTCTGTCCGTCTGTCCGTCTGTCTGTCCGTCCGTCCGTATGAACACCTGGATCTTTTAAACTACAAAAGCTAGAGCCACCAAATTTATATATTATACGCAGGTTAAGTTTATTTCATATTTTTGCCATGCCCCTTACCGCCCCCAAAATGAGCAAAAAACCAGACACACCTCGAAAAAAATGTAGTTTTGGGCCAATAACTCAGTAACTATGGCACATAGGAACATCATTTCTGGTAAGCAGAATGCTAGAGACAGCCTTAATGCAATGCCATTCAAAATTTTGAGCTGCCACGCCCCCCATTCACATATGAGCTAAAAAAAACTTTTAAACTTCAAACCAGGATTGAAGGCGTTTAGTAAAATAGTACAGTGTTTATAATTAATTATTCGTGTAGAGGAATATCATATCAAACTATCCTCCAAGCGTTAAAATCCGTCCATTAATAAAAAAGTTGGAAGGTTAGAAAAATTATGTAATTTAGCTGAAATTTCGCTGCCTGTGTGACGTCAGCGCTGCTCTCAGACGCTGCGACGGTGCCGTGCCGACCAGTGCTAGGCACGCATACATACATATGTGCATACACATAATTTTAAACGAGTGTGTACTTGTATGTATAACATGTAAATGCGAATAAGCGGAACGTGCTTAAAAGTGGCGTGTTGTGCGAATGGTAGAGTTGCGGTGCGATGTGAAATCGTTGGGTGAGGGTCGTAGGTTCGAATGCTGGCAATGAGAATTGCTAATATAATTTTTTTTTAAATATCAATTCAAAATATACATATAAATTTTAATTTTTAAATTTCGTTATAAAATTAAATACAAATGCGCATTACTATGTGAGTACGTGGTCTTTTGCAGTCGGCTCGATCGACTGTAGCCTTTCTTACTTGTTTTTTAATAAACCAAGTTCAGAACTACGTTATTGGCGCAGCCGGTAGGATATCGTTAAAATATATCCTCGTAACAGTAATCGTCCTTTTTTTTCAATCCATTATAAAGAAAATCCTTGTACGACTAAGTGATTTTCTAGCATTTGAGTATGCGAATTTTGGAAAAAATAAATATTTCGATATCCTCCAAAGAACCTAAGCGTGTGTGACTTTAAACCCAATTATTAATCGTGGCCCATTGTTTAAAGTGTGGTCGCCACCAAAAATAATTGCTATTACTAAGAAAACCGCGCAAAAATCCTGCAATACGCCATACAGTGTTCTACTAACAAATAGATCCTCTGGACTATTTTGAGCAATTGTAAATAAAGAGCTTATTTCCGCGCTTAACAAAACATTAAATTGATCCCTGTAAACGTAAGTCTGTTACAATACAACAAAGTGACAATTAGACAGAACCTGAAGTGACTTAAACAATTATTTTGTGAAAATAATTAACTGCCAACAAAATAAATCATACTACAACTATACAAATCATAATTAACAACAACATCATGGCAACAAACACACCAATGGAATTATCTAAAATGCATCTAAAGCAAGCGCTGGGACAAATACAAGTGCCAGTATTCGACGAAAAAACAGTGGAACACACTGCATTTATCAGGTGGATTCATTTTATAATGTATCTTATTTGGAGCAATCGAGATGCACACCTCTGGAGCCGCGCAACGAGTATCACTGTTAACGGCAGCCACAACCTGGGGAGAGTTAAGGAATGCCGAGTTTAAAACACAAACTTTTACGACGTTTGTACAACACCAAATATAAAAATAGTATTCGTAAGATTGTTGAAGATTTAGAATTTAAGTCGAATAAACTAATGTTAGAAAACCAGCCTCAAAACACAATATTGTACACCAATGCTATGAATAATACAATTAAAGATGTTATCACAAAGAAATTAACTAACAGAATATTTATGACATTAACTCGATATGACATTACAACAGTTTCAAATCTTTAACAAGTAGCTCAACGCGAATGACTTGTAGAAATTGATTTTAACGAACGTACTAACCAAAGCAATGGAAATTCCAAAACTAACAAAACCCAAAGTAATTCGAACAATAAACAATTATTATCCTAGTCCAAATTATGCAAATAATGCCAATTCAAGCTATAAACCAAAATTAAATGCTGAAAATAATCAAGCATTACATAAAGAATTAAAACAAAACGTTTATCAAACTAGATCACAAAACCCAATGAATTACCAAACTCAAAGTCAAATACCCTCCAATCCCCCTCATAAGAGACAGAGAGAAAATACCAGTGGTCACTCTAAGATGGATACTTCCGAAAATTTTCATCAAGGAGCCTCGGACCAAGAAGAACCAATCGCTTCATCAGATTAGTTATGAATGGACAAAATTTTAACTGTGTAATTGACACAGGCTCATCTATCAATCTGATGAAACTGTATTTTTTAAACTTTCCTATATAACCTTGCCAACTGAACATACAAACAATAAATGGTATTATTACTACTCATCAAATATTTTATTTACGCAACTTTTCTTTCAATTTAACATGTTAGACTGCCATGCCCCTATAGGAATGCAATACATAAAAATAATTCTCAACTTTCTTTACATTTTTAGGCATTTGTTCATATAGTACAGCATGGTTATTGTATAATTCGAGTCGAGGCTACCAAATATATCAAACTATCCTGAAAAGCGCATTATAATAGGAAAACTATAAACAAGGAAACTAGGAGCGTTACAATATTGATAATTGAACGCAATATCAACGTGTGAGTGCAAGCGAGACAGAAATATAGACGCACGTTTTCACTGCTTGTGTGGCGGCAGCAATGCCCACAGACGCTGGCCGCGCCTACTAACAGACATACAGATATATGTGAGATTCTGCTTAGATTGTTTTTGTTTCAAAGTGCTTTAATGCAAGTACTACTTATTGCACTTATAGACCGATTTTAATAACTAAATCGGGGAAAAAATGCAGGGGGCGTGCTCGACTGTACTTTTCTTTCATGTTTTTCCTTAAGCTGTCGTCGTGCAATTCCACCACAAAAGCTCTCTCTTCACCATTGAGCTTTCGTGCACAGTTGCACCCGAATGCTCACCGCGCTCCCGGCAGAGGGCGCTGCCAGTAGCCCTAAACTCATATTGACAAATTATTCGATAACTTAAAATACATCATTCCTAATTAAAAATACATTGTATGGAAATTTCATGGTTAACTCTTATTACTATGTTAAAACTATGATATTTCATTTTCATAAACCTTAAAACTATATATAGTGACATATGTAGATACATATGTACCCGTACATTACGCCTAACACCGCACTTATCGTTTATATTATACGTTTCTTTCCCACAAAACTAAAGTAAACATTATAAAATAATCAAATGGTGACTATAACAATTCTGGCTTCCCACGAACCGATTAAATATCATGAACAATTCGCCAGTATCGTTATTCCCATCATTGGGGTTGAAACTGCTGACGTTGCACAAATCCTAGTCGACATAACTGTCTTAAATCTCAATATCTTCAAGATCGAGATCTCTCTATTTATTTAGAGTTAAAAGGCCAATGAGTCCAAAGTCCAATTAATAAAAAGCTCAAAGCCGAGGTTTGCTTAACGTCTGCAGAACATAGCATAATTAGTCTAGACTTCATCTCGCACTCCGTAGCATTGCCTTATTGAATAAAGTTATATTTAGACCCCGTACTCTAAAAAAGAGTAGAGGGGGTCTATTAGGTTTGTCAGGAGCGAAATGTGCGTAACAGGCAGAAGGAGGCGTGGCCGACCCCATAAAGTATATATATTCTTGATCAGCATCAACAGCCGAGTCGATATAGCAATGTCCGTCTGTCCGTCTGTCTGTCCGTCCGTCCGTATGAACACCTGGATCTTTTAAACTACAAAAGCTAGAGCCACCAAATTTATATATTATACGCAGGTTAAGTTTATTTCATATTTTTGCCACGCCCCTTACCGCCCCCCAAAATGAGCAAAAAACCAGACACACCTCGAAAAAAAATGTAGTTTTGGGCCAATAACTCAGTAACTATGGCACATAGGAACATCATTTCTGGTAAGCAGAATGCTAGAGACAGCCTTAATGCAATGCCATTCAAAATTTTGAGCTGCCACGCCCCCCATTCACATATGAGCTAAAAAAAACTTTTAAACTTCAAACCAGGATTGAAGGCGTTTAGTAAAAATAGTACAGTGTTTATAATTAATTATTCGTGTAGAGGAATATCATATCAAACTATCCTCCAAGCGTTAAAATCCGTCCATTAATAAAAAGTTGGAAGGTTAGAAAAATTATGTAATTTAGCTGAAATTTCGCTGCCTGTGTGACGTCAGCGCTGCTCTCAGACGCTGCGACGGTGCCGTGCCGACCAGTGCTAGGCACGCATACATACATATGTGCATACACATAATTTTAAACGAGTGTGTACTTGTATGTATAACATGTAAATGCGAATAAGCGGAACGTGCTTAAAAGTGGCGTGTTGTGCGAATGGTAGAGTTGCGGTGCGATGTGAAATCGTTGGGTGAGGGTCGTAGGTTCGAATGCTGGCAAAAGAATTGCTAATTTAATTTTTATACTCTCTGCCCACAATGAGCAAAAAACTAGACACACCTCGGGAAAAAATCGGTGTTTTCGGCGAATATCTCAGTAACCATGGCACCTAGGATCACCAATTCTGGTATGGAGGTTCCTAGCGACAGCGCAAATGCATTGGCATTTGAAATTTTGGACTGCCACGCCCCTTTTTCCCACAATACATACAAATAATTCTGAATTTTTTACGAATTTGTTCATGTAGTACAGCATTGTAATTGTATAATTCGAGTGGAGGCTAACTATATCAAACTATTCCTGAAAGGTGCATTAAAATCGGACTACAAACAGGAAAACTATAAGCGTTACAATATTGATAATTAAACGCAATATCACTAATGAGTGCAAGCGAGACAGAAACGTTTTCGCTGCTTGTGGGGCGACGGCTCTGGCCGCAGTTGCTGGCCACGCCGAATACACACAGGCGTGCTCGACTGTACTGTTCTTTCTTGTTTTTAAATATCAATTCAAAATATACATATAAATTTTAATTTTTAAATTTCGTTATAAAATTATATACAAATGCGCATTACTATGGGAGTACGTGGTCTTTTGCAGTCGGCTCGATCGACTGTAGCCTTTCTTACTTGTTTTTTAATAAACCAAGTTCAGAACTACGTTATTGGCGCAGCCGGTAGGATGTCGTTTAAATATATCCTCGTAACAGTAATCGTCCTTTTTTTTCAATCCATTATAAAGAAAATCCTTGTACGACCAAGTGATTTTCTAGCATTTGAGTATGCGAGTTTTGGAAAAAATAAATATTTCGATATCCTCCAAAGAACCTAAGCGTGTGTGACTTTAAACCCAATTATTAATCGTGGCCCATTGTTTAAAGTGTGGTCGCCACCAAAAATAATTGCTATTACTAAGAAAACCGCGCAAAAATCCTGCAATACGCCATACAGTGTTCTACTAACAAATAGATCCTCTGGACTATTTTGAGCAATTGTAAATAAAGAGCTTATTTCCGCGCTTAACAAAACATTAAATTGATCCCTGTAAACGTAAGTCTGTTACAATACAACAAAGGTGACAATTAAACAGAACCTGAAGTGACTTAAACAATTATTTTGTGAAAATAATTAAGGTGCCAACAAAATAAATCATACTACAACTATACAAATCATAATTAACAACAACATCATGGCAACAAACACACCAATGGAATTATCTAAAATGCATCTAAAGCAAGCGCTGGGACAAATACAAGTGCCAGTATTCGACGAAAAAACAGTGGAACACACTGCATTTATCAGGTGGATTTATTTTATAATGCATCTCTACCTAACACAGGATGTGAGACAACATAGTATCTTATTTGGAGCAATCGAGATGCACACCTCTGGAGCCGCGCAACGAGTATCACTGTTAACGGCAGCCTCAACCTGGGGAGAGTTAAGGAATGCCCTTATTGACGAGTTTAAAACACAAACTCCATATGTAGAACATTTACGACGTTTGTACAACACCAAACATAACAAGTAGGAAAGGCTACAGTCGATCGAGCCGACTGTAAAAGACCCCGTACTCCCATAATAATGCGCATTTGTATTTAATTTGAATTAAAATTTTATAACGAAATTTAAAAATTTAAATTTATATGTATATTTTAAATTGATATTTAAAAAAAAATTAAATTAGCAATTCTCATTGCCAGCATTCGAACCCACGACCCTCAGGCAACGATTTCACGTCGCGCCGTAACTCTACCATTCGCACCATGCGCTACTTTCAAGCATGTTCCGCTTTATTCGCATTTACATGTTATACATACAAGTACACACTCGTTTGAAATTATGTGTATGCACATATGTATGTATGCGTGCCTACTGGTCGGCACGGCGGCGTCGCAATGTCGCAGCGACGCAGCGTCTGCGCGCAGCGCTGACGTCACACAGGCGGCGAAATTGCAGCTTAATAACATAAACTTTCTAACCTAATAACTTTTTGTTAATTGACGGATTTTAACGCGGCTTGGAATATAGTTTGATATGATATTCCTCTCTTCGAATAATTAATTATAAACACTGTACTATTTGACTAAATGCCCTAAATCCTGCAAATTTTGAGCTTGAAATTTTGAAAGTTTTTTATCTTTTTATGAGAGAAAGGGGGCGTGGCAGGACAAAATTTTGAATGGCATTGCATTAAGGCTGTCTCTAGCTACTCTAGCAACCAGAAATGGTGTTCCCTAAGTGCCACAGTTACTGAGTTATTGGCCTAAAACTACATTTTTTCGAGGTGTGTCTGGTTTTTTGCACATTGCGGGGGCGGTAAGGGGCGTGGCAAAAATTTGAAATAAACTTAACCTGCGTAAGATAATAACGGACTTTCATTATAAATTTGGTGGCTCTAGCTTTTGTAGTTTAAAAGATCCAGGTGTTCATACGGACGGACGGACAGACGGACAGACGGACATTGCTATATCGACTCGGCTGTTGATGCTGATCAAGAATATATATACTTTATGGGGTCGGCCACGCCTCCTTCTGCCTGTTACGCACATTTCGCTTCTGACAAACCTAATAGACCCCTCTACTCTTTTTTAGAGTACGGGGTCTAAAAATAGTATCCGTAAGATTGTTGAAGATTTAGAATATAAGTCGAATAAACTAATGTTAGAAAACCAGCCTCAAAACACAATATTGTACACACACAAAGAAATTAACTAACAGAATATTTATGACATTAGCTCGATATGACATTACAACAGTTTCAAATCTTTAACAAGTAGCTCAACGCGAATGACTTTTAGAAAATGATTTTAACGAACGTACTAACCAAAGCAATGAAAATTCCAAAAATAAAAAAAACCCAAAGAATTCGAACAATAAACAATTAATAAAATAATCAAGCATTACATAAAGAATTAAAACAAAACGTTTATCAAACTAGATCACAAAACCCAATGAATTACCAAACTCAAAGTCAAATACCCTCCAATCCCCTCATAAGAGACAGAGAAAAATACCAGTGGTCACTCTAAGATGGATACTTCCGAAAATTTTCATCAAGGAGCCTCGGACCAAGAAGAACCAATCGCTTCATCAGATTAGTTATGAATGGACAAAATTTTTAACTGTGTAATTGACACAGGTTCATCTATCAATCTGATGAAACTGTATTTTTTAAACTTTCCTATATAACCTTGCCAACTGAACATACAAACAATAAATGGTATTATTACTACTCATCAAATATTTTATTTACGCCACTTTTCTTTCAATTATGATATCTTACTAGGTAGAGAATATCCAGAGTCTTGCGAAGTCTTGACAACCAACAAAAAACAGTTATTCTAAGCGATCGTCCATTTTCAATGAGATATGACCGTGAAAATTCAAGGACAAGACCGCATTTCAATGCCTTGATCCGCCCCGAGCAAATGTCATAGCAGTAAATTATGCTATTAACAATGAATTAAACGAAACAAATCAATTCCGATTAGAACATCTAAACGACGAAGAAAAAGTACAAATAAAGTGAAAATTTGACTTTTACTAGTACAATTAAGCATGTCATCCGAACTAACCACGAAGATCCAATCTAAAAGCGTCCATACAAGTATGCGCAAACATTCGATGAAGAAGTCGAAAAACAAATCAAAGAAATGATTGAACGAGGCCTAATTTGTAAATCATCATCGCCTTATTGCTCACCAATTTGGATTGTGCCAAAGAAACGTGATGCATCGGGTAAAGAAAAATTCCGTATAGTTATTGACTATCGAAACCTAAACGAAATAACAATCGATGATAAATATCCTATTCCAGTCATGGATGATATACTAGAAAAACTAGAAAAAATGTCAGTATTTTACCACAATTGACTTAGCGAAAGGATTTCATCAGATACAAATGGACCCACAAAGTATACCAAAAACAGCTTTTTTAACTAAAACTGGACATTACGAATACACTCGAATGCCTTTTGGATTGAAAAACGCCCCAGCAACATTTCAACGTTGTATGAAAATTCTTTTAGAAGACCTAATTTACAAAGACTGTTTAGTATACATGGATGATATAATAGTGTATTCCACTTCATTTGAAGAACATATATTATCATTAAAAAGTGGATTTACCAAACTTATTTAAAATTGCAATTGGATAAATGCGAATTCATGAAAAAAAAAAACTGATTTCCTAAGACACATAACACGACAGAAGGAATAAAACCGAACCCAAAAAAAATCTCTGCAATAAATATTTTTCCAACACCAAAAACTGCCAAAGAAATAAAATCCTTTTTAGGTCTTTGTGGTTATTACAGAAAATTCATTCCCAATTTTGCACACGTTGTAAAGCCAATGACTTTAAAATTAAAGCAATGTGCAACTATAAATATAAAAAGAACCAAATTAAAGTTCTGCTTTTAAAAAAAATTAAAATTACTTATAACATCCGATCCCATATTAGTTTATCCGAATTTCGAAAAACAATTATTTCTCACAACTGATGACAGTACCATAGCTATTGGATCTATTCTGTCTCAAAATCAAAAACCAATTTGTTTCGCAAGTAGAACCCTAAACGAACATGAAATTATTTTTGCAGCAATTGAAAAAGAACTTATAGCCATCGTTTAGGCAACTAAATATTTCCGATCTTGTCTTTATGTTAGGAAATTCGTTAATAATTCAATAATATTAAAGAACCAAATAAATAAACAAATAAAGAAATTCATTTCATTCAGAATTTCATTCGCTTGTTGCTCGCTATTCATTTCACGCGTTGCGCCATGATTCTTGTCTGCGCCTGCATAAAATGCCTGCCGCGTCTAGTTTTTGCTACTGTTTTCAGCAATTTTGTTCGCTTCTGCTAGCAATTTGACCTGAGCTCTTCTAATTGCGGCAGTGAATCTCGTGTTTCGATAGCGACAACGAAATGTTCATATTCCGCACTTAAGCTAGATAATAAGGTTATCACTTTCAGTTCGTCACTCAAATCAATGCTAATCTCTGCTAGCTTGTTTATGATTTCCATGAACTCATTTACGTATTGGTCCGGTTTGCACGTGTACTTCGCGTAAAACATCCCAGGCTTCTTTAGCAGTTTCACATTTTTGTATTCAATTTAATTGCGACACATTTACACATAACACCATGCACGCTAATGCCTTTTCATCAGCTGATCTTGCATTTGCTGGATCAATTTCTTGTTTTCCAAACACGTAGTTCCATAATTCCTGATGGACCAGTATACTTCGCATTTGTATACACCACACATCGTAAGTTTGCTCGTAGAGCTTTTTAATTTGTAAACTTTGTCAATTGATTCATTTTATCTACATTTGATACGCAATATTTTAACAAACTAATTGAAATAAATGCAGATAAAGACTCAGCGTTCTTGTGCTCCGCACTACAAAACAAGGGAATTTCCGACACGGAAAGATTCCATAAAACGGTAAATGAAAAATTATGAATTGGTAATCCTGAGATACGCAGCTAAATAAGAAAAGCAAAATTGACAGACTTAATGAAAAAAGAAGCGAAAGGAATCACCTTAAGTAAGATCTAAATCCACAAACCTATTTAAACAAGCAGGATACATGGCACAAATAGATGATAAGCATTATGAAGAAGTTAACAGAGGTAGTAATATTAGACACCATAAATCAAAATATAAAAGAAAGAAAGTAACTAATGAAAGTAAATACGACAATTCCAGATCAACTAATAGCCCGAATCACGATGACAACTCCTCATAATTTTACAACTATAATTATAACACTCAATTTACCCATAAAATACGAATATCTTTATTTAACTATCAGTATAGCAAAAACCGAGGAAACGTTCAATATTCTAATGAAGCAAACCAAAGACTTGAAATACTAACTTTTAACTTACAAGAATTCGCAGAGTATATCGAAGACATTGAATTAGGAATGCAACTAACCATGCTTGGTATATTCAACCCTAAATTACTAAAATATGATTCACTAAAACATTTAAACGCTGAAAAAATAATAAATCTAAAAACATCAACTTGGCTAAAAACAACTACTATCGAAATTCTAATTATTTCCCATATTCCACGCGAAATGATAAATACTGCACTATACGACATTATTTCACACCCTGACGAAAACAAAATCTTCTTGACCGAAACTATACATGACACTTACTATTTACAAAACAATAAAGCATTCACAGCAACCAATGTAGATTAAGTTGTGAACAAATGTATTACTGGAATATTAAATCAAGATAAAACAGAATGTATATATGTAGATCCAAGACATTCAAAATCACATAAAAATTATGAAATTAAGTACGTAGAACTAACCATTATGTTAACATGGAACTTACCGAAAACTGTACTAAATCAAAATTGTATGAAGATAAAAGCCATAAATTATTAATCCAATTGGATGAAACACACACAAACAGTTTAAATAAAAAACAAGAAAGAAAAGTACAGTCGAGCACGCCCGACCGTATAATACTCTCTGCATTTTAATCCCGATTAAATTATTAAAATCGGTATCGAGATATTACAATGAGCAGTACTTCCATCAAAACACCGTGAAACAAAAACAATCTAAGCAAAATCAAACATCTGTTTGCATGCGAATACACATACGTTTAACATTATATGTATGTATGTGTGTATTCGGCGCGGCCAGCGTCTGCGGTCTGCGATGACGCCACACAAGCAGTGAAATCGTTTGATCACGCTTGTATGTTTCTCTCTCGCTTGCACTCATACCTTGATATGGCGTTCAATTATCAATATTATAACTCTTCTAGTTTTCTTGTTTGTAGTCCGATTTCAATGCGTCTTTTTATAATAGTTTGATATAGTTAGTCTCCACTCGAGTTATACAATTACAATGATGTACTATATGAACAAATGACTAAAAACAGAACGAAAGTTGAGAATTTTTGTTTTGTATTTTGGGAAAAAAGGGGCGTGGCAGTCCAAAAATTTAAATGGCAATGCATTTACACTGTCGCTAAGAACTTCCATACCAGAATTGGTGATCCTAGGTACCATGGTTACTGAGATATTCGCCGAAAACAACGATTTTTTCCGAGGTGTGTCCTGTTTTTTGCTCATTGTGGGCTAATGGGGCGTGGCATCAAAAAAAAAAAGGTTCTTGTATTGACTGACTAAATATGTGATCGATTGACACCAAGCTCGAACTTGTAGCTCTTACCATCTCTGAAATCAGTTTGTTCATACGGACAGACAGACGGACAGACGGACAGACGGACATGGCTATATCGACTCGGCTTGTGATGCTGATCAAGAATATATATACTTTATGGGGTCTGCCACGCCTCCTTCTGCCTGTTACATACTTTGCACAAACACAATATACTATTGCAGAGAGTATAATAATGTAACCAAACTACAACAAACAAAATTGTATAACACATTCCAAATTATAAAATTATGAAATGGTGACAATAACAATTCTGGGTTCCCACGAACAGATTAAATATCATAAACAATTCGCCAGAATCGTTATTCCCATCATTGTGGTTGAAACTGCTGATGTTGCACAAATCATGGCCGACAGAACTCTCTTAAATCTCAATCTCTTCAAGATCGAGATATCTCTGTTTACATATATCTAAATTTAAGGATCATCAAATCAAACGGACAGGAAAATACTCATTGTCTTACCAATTATTAAAATTTATAGATGTAGTCATTCGCGATGTTTCTCTTTTCAGTGCCAAACTCAGAATGATCTTTTATTGCTTCTCCTTTTTCTTCTTGCTTATAATTATGTGTGTGTATATTATGTGGAACATGTGTATTATATGTATCTTATTGTCTATTCCTTCTATTGCATGTTTTTCTTATTGGTATGTGTATTAGTTATTGCTACAGTATGTGTATTAGTTATTGCTACAATTCGGCCTATCCTGACTGGAGTACTCCAGGACTCCTTACAATGTGCCTTAGGTTTTTTTTTTTAAATAAATAAGTTTTTATATTACAGTTTTAATATATTCATATATATATATATATACAAAATTGTTATTAGTATTTGTTTTAATTTTTCTTTTCTTATTTTCTAGCCAGGGTTTCATGTTTGCTACTGCCCAAACTCCTTTGTAAGGGATTCTTGATTGTTGAAAACCATCATTTCGTTAAACTTTTGCAATTTTATAGGGCCCTTTGAATTTGGGTATCAGTTTTTTACAAATCCCTACATGAGTTTCAAAATTTTTTATCATTACTAAGTCTCCATCTCTATATGAGTGTGGTGCTTGTCTTTTTGTATCTACCATTATCTTGTTATATTCTTGTACTTTATCTTGACTGTTTTTTGCTTTCTCTCTAATGTCTTCTATGTCCCTAATATCTTCTTTACCACTTAATTCCTTCAATTCATCTACTAATATATCTGTTGCCTTTCCTCTCTGCATAACTCCGAACAACATTTTACTAGGATATTGATTAATTGTTCGTTGTAGAGTGTTGTTTAAAACATGTTCTACTAAATCAAGAACTAAATCCCAATGTAAGTTTTTTTCTGTATCTATCAATTTTGCGACCATCGATCCTAAACTCCGGTTAATTCTTTCAACTTGTCCGTTTGCTTGAGGCGAGCCAGTTGATAAAATCTTCAAAATCTTTCGACGTGAAACAACTGCCTCTGTCGGATATAATACACTTTTGGTCGGCTATACGCTCTAAAATAATCTGATAACGCACTAATTGCTTCTTTCGTGTTTGTGGTTTCCGTCTCATAAAGCCTAACGAACTTACTAAAAGCATCAACAATAACAAGAATATGTTTATTAGATCTGCCCTTGTCAACTGGACCAAAATGGTCAATGTGAATAACTTCGAAAGGAACCGATCCGTTAGGAATATTGTGTAAAAACCCCTCTTGTTTTCCATGTTTTTCCGAATATGCGATACATTTTGGACAGTTACTAATGTGTATTTTTGCTTTTAACCTAATTTTTGGAAACCAATAATTTTTTAAAATTATATCCGACATTTTATCTATTCCCACATGACCTAATTCGTCGTGATATTTGTAGAGCACATGATTTTCCATGTTTTCAGGCACATAAAGTGATAAGTTGTTATTCTCTCTTCTTTTATATACAATCCCATTCCTCATTTCATAATATTTGTGTTCGGCTTTCTCTAAACTATTTTTCAATTCTTTTAATTTTTTATCTCTATTTTGACATATTAATATATTTTCCTCAAACGTGTTTGTCTCTGCGTCCACATGCTGCATTCTACTTCCTGATCTATGCTCTGGTGTAAAATCATATTTTTGTAAAAATAATATAATATAATTTTAGGCTACAATTACTAACAACCAGAAGTTAATCTTATACCATTGTATCGACCAATAGAAATTATTAAAGTCAAATCCACAAAACATGATGATATTGTAAAAATAGTATCACAGAGTAATGCCCTTACACATTGAATTAAAATGATAATTATCATTATATTCATAATCATATTCCTATCGTTAATATATATATCTTGTAAAAAATGTAAATAACAAATTCACAAACCCAAGAATGAAACGCTACAATCAGTTCAACAAAAAATACAACAAGAACAACACGAGCAACAAGAAGAAACTATTATCGAGAAGGCTTATTACCAAAACTCAACCATAACAATAGAAACTAGCAGCCTAGAGGTCGACCATTAAGCTGCTACAGCAGATCAATCTTGCGCTTCACCAAAATAAATAAAAATAAAGGACTTCGGTTAATATAACACGAAGAAAGGCTACAGTCGATCGAGCCGACTGTAAAAGACCACGTACTCCCACAGTAATGCGCATTTGTATTTAATTTGAATTAAAATTTTATAACGAAATTTAAAAATTAAAATTTATATGTATATTTTGAATTGATATTTAAAAAAATTAAATGGCAATTCTCATTGCCAGCATTCGAACCTACGACCCTCACGCAATGATTTAAAATCGCGCCGCAACTCTACCAGCATGTTCCGCTTATTCGCATTTACATCTTATACATACAAGTACACACTCGTTTGAAATTATGTGTATGCACATATGTATGTATTCGTGCCTAGAACTGGTTGGCACGGCAGCGTCGCAGCGTCGCAGCGACTGTCGCTGCTCGCAGACGCTGACGACACACTGGCGGCGAAATTGCAGCTAAATTACATAAACTTTCTAACGTTGTAGCTCTCTTGTTAATAGGCGCTTGGAGGATAGTTTGATATGATATTCCTCTACACGAATAATTAATTATAAACACTGTACTATTTGACTAAATGCCTTAAATCATGAAAATTTTGAGCTTGAAATTTTGAAAGTTTTTTACTTCATATGAGAAAAGATGGCGTGGCAGGCCAACATTTTGAATGGCATTGCATTAAAGCTGTCTCTAGCAACCTGCTTACCAGAAATGGTCTTCCTAAGTGCCATAGTTACTGAGTTATTGGCCTAAAACTACATTTTTTTTTTGGAGGTGTGTCTGGTTTTTTGATCATTAAGGGGCCTGGCAAAAATTTTAAATAAACTTAACCTGCCTGACTTAATAACGGACTTTCATTATAAATTTGGTGGCTCTAGCTTTTGTAGTTTAAAAGATCCAGGTGTTCATACTGACGGACGGCCAGACAGACGGACAGACGGACATTGCTATATCGACTCGGCTGTTGATGCTGATCAAGAATATATATACTTTATGGGGTCGTCCACGCCTCCTTCTGCCTGTTACGCATATTTCGCTTCTGACAAACCTAATAGACCCCTCTACTCTTTTTTAGAGTACGTTGTCTAAAAAGGTTGTGTTCAAATGTTAAATTTTATTTTAATAGGCTATAGTTGTCCAATATCCAACATAGTAACGACAGTTATAATGGTACCAATATGTGAGTTTGATTACGATCGATTGGATCAATCCAATTGGTATTATGCGAGCTAGAGCAATAGGTTGCGGATTAGGTGAGGATAGTTATAATGGTACTATGCACATAATGTGTAAATTTAACAGGACTTGCGAGGTAGATGCAATTTCATTCCAAATTTGGGGTTACTTAAGAAAATTGTACTGCAGTAACATTATTTGCGACATTCAAAAATAGTATGGATATTTTTGATTTAGTAGCCCTGCGATTTGAGCAGTACTTGAAATCAGCTGTTTGTTCACCTTTTATTTAAGATCACACGTATTTAAGATTTCACATTTCAATCCTTTATTTCTTTTAACACATATGCAAAAATTACACAGTCGAAATAGAGAATAAGATTGGAGGTACTTAGACTCTTTGAGTTAAAAGGTAACACTGATTTGTTTAATGTATCTTTGTTGACGTGAGTTTTTATTCTAAAATAAATATTGTGTTCTTAATCGTTAATATGTGCAACCCGAATGCTTTGATATTTTTTTCTCCTTTTCCTCTTACAAAGTTCGCGCTTTTAAATAAATACAGCCATTTGTATCCTCACACTGCATTTAGCGTCATACTTATTATTTATGTTACACATATGTTTCTCCTAGATTTAAACTAAACACTATAAAATAATAAAATGATGACAATAAAAATTCTACGTCTCTCGAACTTATTAAATGTCATATACAGTTCACACAAATATTTTTTCTCCGCATTGGGGTTGAAACTGCTGACACTGCACAAATCCTGGCTGGCTGGTTTGATTTAAATCTAAATCACTTCAAAACGGAGACTGCCTTAATTATATAAGAACCAAAAGCTCCATAAGTTTAAAGTTTAATCAATAAAAGCTAAAATATGTTTGTATTGTTTGGAAAACATGTTTCTTTCTTAAAACATACATTTATTAAATCATTTACTACATCGTAAATAAAACAAGAAAGAAAAGTACAGTCGAGCACGCCCGACTGCGGCAGCGCTGCCGCCACACAAGCAGAGAAAACGTTCGATCACGCTTGTATGTTTCTGTCTCGCTTGCACTCATACCTTGATAAGGCGTTCAATTATCAATAATATAACGCTTCTAGTTTTCTTGTTTGGAGTCCGATTTCAATGATATAGTTAACCTCCACTCGAATTATACAATTACAATGGTGTTATATATGAACAAATGTCTAAAAACGGAACGAAAGTTGAGAATTATTGTATTGTATTGTGGGAAAAAGGGGCGTACCAGAATTGGTGATCTTAGGTGCCATGGTTACTGAGATATTCGCCGAAAACAACGATTTTTTCCGACGTGTGTGTGGACATGGCTATGTCGACTCGGCTTGTGATGCTGATCAAGAATATATATACTTTATGGGGTCGGCCACGCCTCCTTCTGCCTGTTACATACTTTTGCACAAACCCAATATACTCTTGCAGAGAGTATAATAATTAAACAATTAAGAAAAATAAAAACATAAATAAAAAGTGAAAAAAAATAAAATTAAACAAATTTCAACAATAAAATCAAAATGGAAGGAGGAGCAGCAGCCGTATCAACCCTTTCCAATGCCAGCATGGCACAAGTTATAAATCAACTAAAAGATGTTGAAAAATTTAAGTTAGACAAATACACTCTCTACACGTTTGTCAATCGTTTGTCGTTATACAACACCAACGATATACGGCAACAATCGATCATATTTGGCCTGATGCTGATGTTATGCTATCCCTTGGCATAAATAATCTCAACACCTCGACACATCTTCGGAAGAAATTGGTACTCAACTATAAAGCCCAGACGAACAATCACATCCTTCTAGAGGACTTCAGGAACACACATTTTAAGCGAATGTTCGCGAATTTCTGGAGGAAGCTGAACAACGCAGGCGTACTTTAATGAGTAAGCTAGAACTAGACAATAATATCGATGAAAAAACACTGTACTTGCGGTTAATTAAAACTAGTATTGACGATTTGATCCAAAAGTTACCTACTAAATTCTGCATCAGAATTATAAATTGCGAAATACCCGATTTAAGATCGCTTATAAATTTATTGCTAGAAAAAAAACTTTATGATCAACGAATTAAAGCCAAAGAATTAAAGCCACTCCCAACCAACTCCAATTTTCAAAAATTTCCAACATTTCTTCAACCAAATAATACACCATATGTTTCATATACAAATCATCCACCATATTATCATCAACCATTTCATCCATTACAACAACATTACAATATGCCTCATACTAGCAACTACTTACCTCGACCATTACCATCCGTGCCAAATCCGACAAGACCAGTACAATTTCAACCTCGTCATTAAACTTACCCATAACGATTTTTTCCGAGGTGTGTCGAGTACTAATAATCCACATCACATATGATAATATGACAATAGAAAAAGCTAAACAATATATGATTGATCATTTTTGCACCAAGTCTAGTGCACTGTTTATAGATAGTGATGCCGATTTTGAAATTATTCAAAACGCACACAAAGACATTATCAATCCAAACCATACTAAGATTCTCAGAAGCCTTATTCTTCTAAAAAATATTAATTCATACGCAGAGTTGAAAAAACTCATTCTCAAGACGCATGAAAAACTACTACATCCAGGCATTCAAAAAAGAAACAAACTTTTCGGTGAGACTAATTATTTCCCTAATAGTCAATTATTAACCCAAAACATATCTGCAATTTAGCGAAAACCGAACATAGAAAAACAGAAATGCCAATGAAAATTACCCCCAAACAGAACAATCAAACAGCTGTTTGCATGCGAATACACATACGTTTGACATTATAAGTATGTATGTGTGTATTCGGCGCAGCCAGCGTCTGCGGGCAGCGCTGCCGCCAGACAAGCAGAGAAAACTTTCGATCACGCTTGTATGTTTCTGTCTCGCTTGCACTCATACCTTGATATGGCGTTCAATTATCAATAATATAACGCTTCTAGTTTTCTTGTTTGGAGTCCGATTTCAATGATATAGTTAACCTCCACTCGAATTATACAATTACAATGGTGTTATATATGAACAAATGTCTAAAAACGGAACGAAAGTTGAGAATTATTGTATTGTATTATGGGAAAAAAGGGGCGTGGCAGTCCAAAATTTTAAATGCCAATGCATTTACACTGTCGCTAGGAATCTCCATACCAGAATTGGTGATCCTAGGTGCAATGGTTACTGAGATATTCGCCGAAAACAACGATTTTTTCCGAAGTGTGTCTAGTTTTTTGCTCATTGTGGGCTAATGGGGCGTAGCATCGAAAAAAAAAGATTCTTGTATTGACTGACTAAATATGTGATCGATTGACACCAAGCTCGAACTTGTAGATCTTACCATCTCTGAAATCTGTTTGTTCATACGGAAGGACAGACGGACAGATGAACATGGCTATATCGACTCGGCTTGTGATGCTGATCAAGAATATATATACTTTATGGGGTCTGCCACAATTCCTTCTGCCTGTAACATACTTTTGCACAAACCCAATATACTCTTGCAGAGAGTATAAAAACTAAAAATATATTTTATTTTTGGGTTTGTATAATTTTTTAAATCGTAAAATTTTAGTTCTAATCGATATTAGATTTTGCGCAATCCGGTAACTATTCCTGTGTTACCTTATTTAAAAAATGATGTTTTCATCCAAAACTTATCTTTTCGTGAAAAGGAAGCTTTTGATTACATTGTAAAACAAGAAAGAAAAGTACAGTCGAGCACGCCCGACCGTATAATACTCTCTGCATTTTGTTCCCAGTTAAATTATTAAAATCGTTATGAAGATATAACAATATCTAGTACTTGCGTTAAAACACATTGAAACAAAAACAATCTAAGCATAATCACACATACATCTGTTTGTTTGTATGCGTATACACATACGTTTGACATTATATGTGTTCATACATGTATGTATGTGTGTATTCGGCGCGGCCAGCGACTGCCGACTGCGCTGCCGCCACACAAGCAGAGAAAACGTTTGATCACGCTTGTATGTTTCTGTCTCGCTTGCACTCAGTAGTGATATTGCGTTCAATTATCAATATTGTAACGCTTCCAGTTTTCTTGTTTATAGTCCGATTTTAGTGCACCTTTCAAGAATAGTTTTATATAGTTAGCATCCACTCGAATTATACAATTACAATGATGTACTATATGAACAGACGCCTAAAAACTGAACGAAACGAAAGTGAATTATTTTTATGTGTTGTGGGAAAAAGTGGCGTGGCAGTCCAAAATTTTAAATGCCAATGCATTTGCGCTGTCACTAGGAACCTCCATACCAAAAGTGGTTATCCTAGGTGCAAACCACGAAAACCACGAGTTTTTCCGAGGTGTGTCTAGTTTTTTGCTTATTGTGGGCGAATGGGGCGTGGCATCGAAAAAAAAAAAGATTCTTGTATTGACTGACTAAATATGTGATCGATTTACACCAAGCTCGAACTTGTAGCTCTTACCATCTCTAAAATCTGTTTGTTCATACGGACGGACAGACGGACAGACGGTCAGACGGACAGACGGGCATGGCTGTATCGACTCGGCTTGTGATGCTGATCAATAATATATATACTTTATGGGGTCTGCCACGCCTCCTTCTATATACTCTTGCAGAGAGTATAACAAGTAAGAAAGGCTACAGTCGATCGACCCGACTGTTGCACCACGCGCCTCTTTCAATAACATTTCGATTACCAGCATTTACATGTTATACAAAGTACACACTAGTTTTAAATTATGTGTATGCACATATGTATGTATGCGTGTCTAGCACTGGTCGGCACGGCAGCGTCGCAGCGTCTGCGAGCAGCGCTGACGTCACACAGGCAGCGAAATTTCAGCTAAATTACATAATTTTTCTAACGTTCTAACTTTTTGTTAATGGACGGATTTTTACGCCGCTTGGAGGATAGTTTGATATGATATTCCTCTACACGAATAATTAATTACAAACACTGTACTATTTGACTATTGACTGGTTTGAAGTTTAAAAGTTTTTTTTTAGCTCATATGAGAAAAGGGGGCGTGGCAGCTCAAAAGTTTGAAACACATTGCATTAAGGCAGTCTGTAGGAACGTGCATACCGGAATTGGTGTTCCTAAGTGCCATAGTTACTGAGATATTAACCTAATTAACCATAAATTTGTTCAAGGTATGTCTGGCTTTTTACTTGTTGCGGGGGCGGTAAGGGTCGTGGCAACAATTTGAAATAAACTTGATCTGCCTAAAATAATAACTTACTTTCATTCCAAGTTTGGTGGCTCTAGCTTTTGTAGTTTAAAAGATCCAGGTGTTCATACGGACAGACGGACATGGCTATATCGATTCGTCTTTCGATGCTGATCAAGAATATATATACTTTATGGGGTCTGCCACGCCTTCTGCCTGTTACGCAAATTTCGCTTCTGATAATAGACCCCTCTACTCTTTTTTAGAGTACGGGCTCAAAAAGAATCAATCGCAAACATTCAATTGAATAATCAAAATGATACAACATATGATATGGCCTTACAAGTTGTGTTATAGTTGTTTGCAGCAGAACAACGTTAATTTACATTAAATCTGTTAACAAACTTTCCAGTATCAGTTTTCTGTAAGCATATGCAGTGAGATCGATATAAAGCCCACACTGAAGATATATCTTATATCGATACATCGACCAACACACATTTGGTCGTCGGCACATTCGACGGTTACTTTTGGGCCAATAAAGCACATAGTGAATTTAATAAGTGAATACGCGTCTTTATTACTTTTGTTCGTTTTCAACTATTGTGATTGCGAGAGAAGGGGGTGCAAAATAGTATCTCCTGGAAACGTTGGTGACCCCAACGTGATTTTTATACCCTTGCAGAGGGTATATTGTTTTTGTCGCGAAGTATGTAACGCATTGAAGAAGGCGTTTCAGACCACGTAAAATATATAAATTCTTGATCAGCATTAACAGCCGAGTCAATATAGTCATGTCCGTCTGTCCGCCTGTTTCTATGCGAACTAGTATCTTAGTTTTAAAGTTATCTTAATTAAACTTGGTACAGATGTGTATTCTCTCTGCACGCAGATTATTTGTAAAAATCGGACAGATCCGACACCTATATCATAGCTCCCATAGGAACAATCGGTTGGAATTCTTAGTATGACAATTTTCGATGTCTATTGTCCGATTTCAACGAAATTCACGGAGAATCAATTTCTAATCGTGTTCCAAATTTCATTCGAATCAGACTTGCATATCCAATTGGTGATTGAAACCAAATTAACGCAATATTCATGACTGCAAGGGTAGTTAATCTTCGGCGAGCCGAAGATAACCGTTTTTTCCTGTTTACTTTTTATTTTGTCTATTCTAAAGGCATATTTTCACTTTTTCATTTGCATCCAGTGTTCGTTCGGTTTTTGCTAATGTGAATTTTGATTACTGCGACTCGACGCAAAATCTTATCATCCGATATTATTAACAGTATCTAAAATAATATCCAAGCTGTTTTAGTGCAATCGGTGCTAAGCACAATTTCTGTATAGCAAAAGCGGCGCAACACAAGCGGCATACAAACGGTGCACAAATAACTAAATATGAACGATACTGTGATTGAAGTAAATGAGCGATCTTGATTGAAACTTAAAGCGCTCAATGCATTTCTAGCTGATGAAATAGATTCCTTTGATGAGTCAGATCTACTTGTCCGTCTTAAGACGGTCAATCCAAACTGGAGAGGTAAGATCTGCTTGAGCTTTCCAGTGACACCAGAGCCGACTTCTTCCAGCTATATTGGGAGTCTAAGTCAAAAATATCACGGAGATTCGAAATAGTTGGAAAGTCGCGGTCTAGCTGTGCAAATTCCACAGCACTTGCAGATTGCATCTACGCAAAAAAGGGGTTGCAACATGTCCCTATTTTAACGCAAAGGATCACTTTCTTTCAAAATGCGCAAATTAATAGAGCAGGACATGTCAATATAAGCATCATTCTCTTCTGCATATGGGCGCCAACCCATCTGTTATAAATGCATCGATTTCTCTAGGGCAAGAAACTTCGGGAATTAAGCCTGAAACAATCTCATCTTCGCTTATTTCCACAGCTACTAATCCTTCTCCTGAAACCACCAAAAATACGCCTGCAGATTATGTGTTGCTACCAACCGAAATAGTTTATGCCACGAATCGTCCTATGCCGCTCATTGTTGGACTCTGCATCTCAACTCAACTTTATCACTATGCGATTCGGCAATCAGGTGCAGCACAAAGCTCAGAAATCCAATATTGCTATCTCCGGAATAGGGGTGTCAGCGCTATCGTTGGCTGTTCTTATCAGACAAATAAGTATTAAATTTTAGCTGCATTGCGCTCAATGGCGAAGCCTTCGTTCACATTTAATTGATATTGTGAAGCGTTTTTGGGAAGTCGATAGTCTCCCTGGAGAAATGCCATATGTTTCGGATGAAGATGCTTTGTGCGAGCAGCTTTTCAAAGAAGGCTGTACTAGACTAAACGCAGGACAATATTCGGTTCGGCTACCAACTAAAGCAAATGTTAACACGCAAGCACTCCACCAAGAGCACTTTAAGACGTGTTAAGGAATTGTATTTGCAGTGCATATTGTGGCGGGATACACCAGAGGACAAAATAAAGCTTTCAAGCGATGAAGAGAATGCTTTCCCATTGGCAGCTAAAGTCGTTCGGACGGATTTTTACATCGATGACATTATCTCTGCTGATGAGGCTTGCTAAATTCGTATGGAGGTCAAGGCTTTGCTTCTCAAAGTCCGGTTTCCAATACGCAAATGGTCCTGAAACGAAAGGGAAGCTCTCCCTGGCGAATTGGAGAAAGATCGCGAAAAACTTATGAAATTCCACGATGGATACGACATCACAAAGGCATTTGGGTTGGCTTGGGATCCGAGCTCAGATGAACTGCTGTTCAATTTTGCAAATATCGCTCTAGACGCCCGAGTGACGAAAATAAGTATATTGTCAGCTATCGCCAAGTTCTATGACCCTCTGCGATTGATTGCTCCTATCATCACAAAAATGAAAAGCTTGGATTGGGATGAAAACTTGCTTCAATCTCTTCATTCTGCTTGGATTAAGATTAGGATTAAGATTAGCAAAGAGCATAATGCCTTGCTTGCCGGCTAGCCTCTTGAGGCAAAGAGTTAGTTTCGATCTCTGCAGAAGTCTCCGCGAAGTCTGCTTGCTGCTCTACGGCAAAGGTACTGGCCCATTAGAGGATTAAAGGTGGTTGCATCAGTAATCAACAAGTGCGTTCATTGCTTAAGGCTACGCCCTTAATTGCGCGAGCATGTCATGGCATCAAGGCAATCCATATTTTATCGCTGCTCTCAAACGATTTATAAGTCATTGAGGAACGTCGTACGCCATTATACAGATAATCCAAATGAATTGCAAGCATAGACTCCCGGTCACTTTTTGTGGGGCAAATCCAACTACACCACAGATGAGCCTGACGTTACACACTTGACGATCGGATGCTTAAGTCGTTGGCAGCATGTTTACAGGCCTCTTGGGGAAGCTCGAGGTCTAGCTAGTGGCATTCTACTCAGCCCAATCTGCAGCCCTGGCGTCATGGTACTTCTAAAGGTAAAAAACAACCCCCACTAAAATCGCCCTACAGGCCATAACACAATTCCTGGAGACGACGGAGTTGTGCGAGTCGCATTAGAGACCACGTCAGTTGAAAGACTTCAGCTCCCAACGGGGGAAGTATGTTTGCAGCAGAACAACGTTAATAATCATTAAATCTGTTAACAAGCTTTCCAGTAACAGTTTTCTGTAAGCATTTGCAGTCAGATCGAAACAAAGCCCACACTGAAAATATATCTTATATCGATACATCGACCAACACACATTTGGTCGTCGGCACATTCGACGGTTACTTTTGGGCCAATAAAGCTCACAGTGAATTTAATAAGTGAATACGCGTCTTTATTACTTTTGTTCGTTTTCAACTATTGTGATTGCGAGAGAAGGGGGTGCAAAATAGTATCTCCTCGAAACATTGGTGACCCCAACGTGATTTTTATACCCTTGCAGAGGGTATATTGTTTTTGTCGCGAAGTTTGTAACGCATTGAAGAAGGCGTTTCCGACCACATCAACAGCCGAGTCGATATAGTCATGTCCGTCTGTCCGTCTGTTTCTATGCGAACTAGTATCTTAGTTTTAAAGTTATCTTAATGAAAGTTATCTTAATGAATGCACGCAGATTATTTGTAAAAATTGGACAGATCCGACACCTATATCATATAGCTCCCATAGGAACAATCGGTTGGAGTTCTTAGTATGAAAATTTTCGATGTCTATTGTCCGATTTCAACGAAATTCACGGAGAATCAATTTCTAATCGTGTTCCAAATTTCACTCGAATCAGACTTCCATATCATAGAAATAATTGGTGATTGAAACCAAATTAACGCAATATTCATGACTGCAAGGGTAGTTAATCTTCGAAGATAACCGTTTTTTCCTGTTTACTTTTTATTTTGACTATTCTAAAGGCATTTTTTTACTTTTCTTTTGCATCCAGTGTTCGTTCGGTTTTTGCTAGTCTGAATTTCGATTATTGCGACTCGACGCAAAATCTCATCATCCGATATTATTAACAGTATCTAAAATAATATCCAAGCTGTTTTAGTGCAATCGGTGCTAAGCACAATTTCTGTATAGCAAAAGCGGCGCAACACAAGTCGCATACAAACGGTGCACAAATAACTAAATATGAACGATACTGTGATTGAAGTAAATGAGCGATCTTGATTGAAACGTAAAGCGCTCAATGCATTTCTAGCTGATGAAATAGATTCCTTTGATGAGTCAGATCTACTTGTCCGTCTGGAGACGGTCAATTCAAACTGGAGAGGTAAGATCTGCTTGAGCTTTCCAGTGACACCAGAGCCGACTTCTTCCAGCTATATTGGGAGTCTAAGTCAAAAATATCACGGAGATTCGAAATAGTTGGAAAGTCGCGGTCTAGCTGTGCAAATTCCACAGCACTTGCAGATTGCATCTACGCAAAAAAGGGGTTGCAACATGTCCCTATTATAACGCAAAGGATCACTTTCTTTCAAAATGCGCAAGTTAATAGAGCAGGACATGTCAATATAAGCATCATTCTCTTCTGCATATGGGTGCCAACCCGTCTGTTGTAAATGCACCGATTTCTCTAGGGCAAGAAACTTCGGGAATTAAGCCTGAAACAATCTCATCTTCGCTTATTTCCACAGCTACTAATCTTTCTCCCGAAACCACCAATCTCTTCGTTCTGCTTGGATTAAGATAGTCGAGCAAATTTCATTTGTCCGCAGCCTACGGTTTCCGCGACATGCCGCAAAATGAGAAATTCATTCTTTCTGCGACGGAAGTATGGTCGCATATGACGCATGCACACCAGCAAAGCTGTCTAACTGCAAACTTTGGGTTCAACGTCCCAAATTCTTACGTTAGCATCGAATAGCCACAAGCAGTGAACTATCCGACTGAACTTTAAGAACGACGGCAGAGGGTATTAGTGTCTTCTGCTACACCTGATCTATCCACAAACTGAAAATTCCAAAACTCGTTTGGACGGCAAAAGCGGCGCAACACAAGTCGCATACAAGAACGTTTTCGACTTTGTGGCGGCAGTGCTGCCCCCAGTCGCTCGCTGCGCCGAATACACACATAAATATATACGAATATGCATAAATGCATCATATATTGTCAAACGTATGTGTATTCGCGTACAAACAGATGTTGGATTTTGCTTTGATTGTGTTTGTTTCAATGTGGTTTAATGCAAGTACAACACATTATAATGTCTCAATACCGATTTTAATAATTTAATCGGTATTAAAATGCAGAGAGTATTCTTCGGTTTGTTTTTATGTTTCTTGTTATGTTTGCTACCGCTTATGTATATATAAGCAGCGTTGACACAAACAAAGCAAAATCAAAGCGAAGCTAAATCAATGCAAATCACTAACAAAGTACAAGTACCGCAAGCCAAAATCCAACAGCTGTATGTATGTAAACGCGAACAACACTTTAATAATGTGCAAATTAAGTGCAAAGAACAAAGGTCAAAAACCCAACCACTGAACATATGTAGATATTGGCTAATAGCGAAATTAAAAAGAAACCGCTAATTTTGACATGAATATATAACTATGTTTATTTGCTCCAGTTATTAAGTGTTTGTTTTATGTATGCATATTTATTTAATTATATTTGTGTGTTTCGCGTCAAATAGCCTTTCAATAAATCACAAAATTATATATCAGTGCCGAAACGCAATGCAATGAGCAACAAGTGGAGCAATACTTTTCTATATACGTTTACGAATAAATATTATGTGCCGCTTCTACGCTTGCACTTTCTATTCTCTGCACTGACTCGTTTGGGCTATGAGAAATCGCGAATCATTTTTTATATAAAATGAAACCTGATCAGAAGAGTCGCTGTTGGACTCAATTCTGGGATTATTACTACGAAAATACGATCTGACTGATAGCTAGCTTAAGTATAAGAGACTTTATGTTTACATTATAGGCTACTTTACTCCGACTCCGCTATTGATGCTTAACAAGATTATATATATTGTATCATACGTAGGGACAAAAAATGTTTGTAGAAGTGCGGACACTGATCAAGTGTTAAATTGGCGGGTGCCAATATCTTCTGTTGTTGCTGCTGCGGAATGGTTGTTGTTCAAATAAAACCGCGCGATACTGCGTTTAATATGTTAGAATGTGTTTTTATTTAATTGCTCATGCGTATAGTGGTGAGCGGTTTAAATAAGTACACAGAAAAAGCTTAAATAAAACGATAGCGATGAAATTCGCGACTCTTGTAAATGGCGATTTACAATGTAATGTCAGTCACTCGCCTCAGTGTGACCGTCTTCGCAATTAGTTCATTTCTTCTTTAGCTAGTCGTCTGCTGACGTACGCGACTACTCGTTGATGGTTCTCAATCTCCTGCGTTAATACTGCTCGTAGACAATAATCGCTCGCATCCGTCCGTAAAGTGAACCGTTGATTGAAGTCGGGGCATGCCAGTACCTGTGCTTGGGTTAGCTTCGACATCAGTTCCACAAACGCTTTCCGTTGTGACTGGACCCATTCCCATTTCTGACCTTTCCGGAGGAGTAACGTCATGGGCTGGACGATGTCAGCGAAGTTCGGTACGAACCGACGGTACCATTAGACCAGTCCGATGCATTGAGCGTTGACGGGGGCCTCAAGTTCTGGACTACTTCGATTTTCTCTTTATCAGTGTGAATCCCATCCTCGCTTATGACGTGTCCTAGGTATGTCAGATTCCTCCTAAAGAACAGGCATTTCTCAGGGTTCAGGCGTAGGTTCGCTAGATGCAGCCTCCTAAATACTTCGCCGAGGACTTCCATATGTTTCTCTAACGTTGCTCTTCTACGACGTCTCTATAATACCAAATTTAATAATAATATCCGTAAGTTTGTTGAAGACCTAGCGTATAAATCTTTTGTAATATCCAATAAATTAATGTTAGAAAATCAGGTCCAGAACACTATATTGTATACTAATGCAATGAATAATACTATTAAAGACGTTATTACAAAAAAATTACCGGACACAATTTTTATGACATTAGCACGATATGACATTACAACAGTTTCAAAACTAAAACAAGTTGCTCAACGCGAAGGATTGTACGTTTATGGTTATAACGAACGTAATAACCAAAACAATGACAATTCCAAAACGAACAAAACACAAAGCAATTAAAGCAATGAAAACAGCGGAAAGGGAAATAACCAGAATTATTACCGTACTCCAAATTACTCAAATAACGCTAACCCAAATCATAAACCAAAAGAAAATGCTGAAGCATTACAAAAGGAATTCAAACAAATTCTTGATCAAGCTGGATCACAAAACCCAATGAATTACCAAACTCAGAGTCAAAGACCTCCTAATCCCCCCTCATGAAAGACAGAGAGAAACTAGTGGCCACTCTAAGATGGAAACATCAGAAAATTTTCATCAAGGAGCCTCGGACAACGAAGAACCAATCCCTTCATCAGATTAGTTATGAATGAACA
>JAECXC010003371.1:0-11290 GCA_018152125.1 Drosophila dunni | reverse complement strand
CCTCCGCTGGCTTTCTGACGCCTCTGCTAGGCCTCCGCTGGCTTTCTGACGCCTCTCGCTAGGCCTCCTGCTGGCTTTCTGACGCCCTGCTAGGCCTCCGCTGGCTTTCTGACGCCTCTGCTAGGCCTCCGACGGCCTCTGCTAGGCCTCCGCTGGGCCTCGCTGGCTCTGACGCCTCTTGCTAGGCCTCTGCTGGCTTTCTGACGCCTCTGCTAGGCCTCTACTCCGCTGGCTTTCTTGACGCCTCTGCTAGGCCCCTCCTGACTCCGCTGGCTTTCTGACGCCTCTGCTAGGCCTCTCTGACGCCTCTGCTAGGCCTCCGCTGGCTTTCTGACGCCTCTGCTAGGCCTCCTCTGCTAGGCCTCTGCTGGCTTTCTGACGCCTCTGCTAGCCCCCAGCTGGCTTCTGACGCCTCTGCTAGGCCTCCGCTGGCTTTCTGACGCCTCTGCTAGGCCCTCTGCTGGCTTCCTGACGCCTCTGCTAGGCCTCTGCTGGCTCTCTGACGCCTCTGCAAGTCCTCTGCTGGGCCTCTGACGCCTCTGCTAGGCCTCCGCTGGCTTTCTGACGCCTCTGCTAGGCCTCCGCTGGCTTTCTGACGCCTCTGCTAGGCCTCTGATGGCTCTGCTGACGCCTCCGCTGGCTTTCTGACGCCTCTGCTAGGCCTCTGCTGGCTTTCTGACGCCTCTGCTAGGCCTCTGCTGGCTTACTGACGCCTCGGCTAGGCCTCAGCTGGCTTTCTGACGCCTCTGCTAGGCCTCCGCTGGCTTTCTGACGCCTCTGCTAGGCCTCTGGCTTCTGAGCCTCTGCTGGCTTTCTGACGCCTCTGCTAGGCCTCCTGCTGGCTTTCTGACGCCTCTGCTAGGCCTCTGACCCTCTGCTGGGCTTCTGACGCCTCTGCTAGGCCTCCGCTGGCTTTCTGACGCCTCTGATAGGCCTCCGCTGGCTTTCTGACGCCTCTGCTAGGCCTCCGCTGGCTTTCTGACGCCTCTGCTAGGCCTCCGCTGGCTTTCTGACGCCTCTGCTAGGCCTCTGACGTGCTCTTCTGACGCCTCTGCTAGGCCTCCGCTGGCTTTCTGACGCCTCTGCTAGGCCCCTGCTGGCTTTCTGACGCCTCTGCTAGGCCTCCGCTGGCTTTAGCCCTGCTCTAGGCCTCCGCTGGCTTTTTTAGCCTCTGCTAGGCCTCTGCTGGCTTTCTGTCGCCTCTGCTAGGCCTCTGCTGGCTTTCTGACGCCTCTGCTAGGCCTCCGCTGGCTTTCTGACGCCTATGCTAGGCCTCCGCTGGCTTTCTGACGGCTCTGCTAGGCCTCCGCTGGCTTTCTGACGCCTCTGCTAGGCCTCAGCTGGCTTTCTGACGCCTCTGCTAGGCCTCTGCTGGCTTTCTGACGCCTCTGCTAGGCCTCTGCTGGCTTTCTGACGCCTCTGCTAGGCCTCCGCTGGCTTTCTGACGCCTCTGCTAGGCCTCCGATGGCTTTCTGACGCGTCTGCTAGGCCTCTGACGCCTCTGCTAGGCCTCCGCTGGCTTTCTGACGCCTCTGCTAGGCCTCTGCTGGCTTTCTGACGCCTCTGCTAGGCCTCTGACGCCTCTGCTAGGCCTCCGCTGGCTTACTGACGCCTCTGCTAGGCCTCCGCTGGCTTTCTGACGCCTCTGCTAGGCCTCCGCTGGCTTTCTGACGCCTCTGCTAGGCCTCTGACGCCTCTGCTAGGCCTCCGCTGGCTTTCTGACGCCTCTGCTAGGCCTCTGACGCCTCTGCTAGGCCTCCGCTGGCTTTCTGACGCCTCTTCTAGGCCCCTGCTGGCTTTCTGACGCCTCTGCTAGGCCTCCGCTGGCTTTCTGACGCCTCTGCTGCTCCTCTGACGCCTCTGCTAGGGCCTCCGCTGGCTCTCTGACGCCTCTGCTAGGCCTCTGCTGGCTTTCTGACGCCTCTGCTAGGCCTCCGCTGGCTTTCTGACGCCTCTGCTAGGCCTCTGCTGGCTTTCTGACGCCTCTGCTAGGCCTCCGCTGCCTTTCTGACGCCTCTGCTAGGCCTCTGCTGGCTTTCTGACGCCTCTGCTAGGCCTCCGCTGGCTTTCTGACGCCTCTGCTTAGCCCCTGCTGGCTTTCTGACGCCTCTGCTAGGCCTCCGCTGGCTTTCTGACGCCTCTGCTAGGCCTCTGATGGCTCTGCTGAGCCTCCGCTGGGCTTTCTGACGGCTCTGCTGACGCCTCTGCTGGCTTTCTGGCCTCTCTGACGCCTCTGCTAGGCCTCTGCTGGCTTTCTGACGCCTCTGCTAGGCCTCAGCTGGCTTTCTGACGCCTCTGCTAGGCCTCCGCTGGCTTTCTGACGCCTCTGCTAGGCCTCTGGCTTTCTGCCCTCTGCTAGGCCTCTGCTGGCTTTCTGACGCCTCTGCTAGTGGCCTCTGACGGCTCTGCTAGGCCTCTGACTGACGCCTCTGCTAGGCCTCCGCTGGCTTTCTGACGCCTCTGCTAGGCCTCCGCTGGCTTTCTGACGCCTCTGCTAGGCCTCCGCTGGCTTTCTGACGCCTCTGCTAGGCCTCCGCTGGCTTTCTGACGCCTCTGCTAGGCCTCTGGCTTTCTGACGCCTCTGCTAGGCCTCTGACGCCTCTGCTAGGCCTCCGCTGGCTTTCTGACGCCTCTTCTAGGCCCCTGCTGGCTTTCTGACGCCTCTGCTAGGCCTCCGCTGGCTTTCTGACGCCTCTGCTAGGCCTCTGACGCCTCTGCTAGGCCTCCGCTGGCTCTCTGACGCCTCTGCTAGGCCCCTGCTGGCTTTCTGACGCCTCTGCTAGGCCTCCGCTGGCTTTCTGACGCCTCTGCTAGGCCTCCGCTGGCTTTTTGACGCCTCTGCTAGGCCTCTGCTGGCTTTCTGTCGCCTCTGCTAGGCCTCTGCTGGCTTTCTGACGCCTCTGCTAGGCCTCCGCTGGCTTTCTGACGCCTATGCTAGGCCTCCGCTGGCTTTCTGACGCCTCTGCTAGGCCTCCGCTGGCTTTCTGACGCCTCTGCTAGGCCTCTGCTTTCTGACGCCTCTGCTAGGCCCCTGCTGGCTTTCTGACGCCTCTGCTAGGCCTCCGCTGGCTTTCTGACGCCTCTGCTAGGCCTCCGCTGGCTTTCTGACGCCTCTGCTAGGCCTCCGCTGGCTTTCTGACGCCTCTGCTAGGCCCCTGCTGGCTTTCTGACGCCTCTGCTAGGCCTCTGCTGGCTTTCTGACGCCTCTGCTAGGCCTCTGCTGGCTTTCTGACGCCTCTGCTAGGCCTCCGCTGGCTTTCTGACGCCTCTGCTAGGCCTCCGCTGGCTTTCTGACGCCTCTGCTAGGCCTCTGCTGGCTTTCTGACGCCTCTGCTAGGCCTCTGCTGCTGAGCCTCCGCGGCTCTCTGACGCCTCTGCTAGGCCTCTGCTGGCTTTCTGACGCCTCTGCTGCCCCTGCTGGCTTTCTGACGCCTCTGCTGGGCCTCCCTGAGCTTTCTGACGCCTCTGCTAGGCCTCCGCTGACGCCTCTGCTAGGCCTCTGACGCCTCTGCTAGGCCTCCGCTGGCTTTCTGACGCCTCTGCTAGGCCTCCGCTGGCTTTCTGACGCCTCTGCTAGGCCTCCGATGGCTTTCTGACGCGTCTGCTAGGCCTCTGACGCCTCTGCTAGGCCTCCGCTGGCTCTCTGACGCCTCTGCTAGGCCTCCGCTGGCTTTCTGACGCCTCTGCTAGGCCCCTGCTGGCTTTCCGACGCCTCTGCTAGGCCTCCGCTGGCTTTCTGACGCCTCTGCTAGGCCTCCGCTAGCTTTCTGACGCCTATGCTTGGCCTCTGACGCTTCTGCTAGGCCTCCGCTGGCTTTCTGACGCCCCTGCTAGGCCTCCGCTGGCTTTCTGACGCCTCTGCTAGGCCTCTGACTGCTTCTGACCTGCTAGGCCTCTGCTGGCTTTCTGACGCCTCTGCTAGGCCTCTGCTGGCTTTCTGACGCCTCTGCTAGGCCTCCCTGCTGGCTTTCTGACGCCTCTGCTAGGCCTCCGCTGGCTTTCTGACGCCTCTGCTAGGCCTCTGCTGGCTTTCTGACGCCTCTGCTAGGCCTCCGCTGGCTTTCTGACGCCTCTGCTAGGCCTCTGACGCCTCTGCTAGGCCTCTGACGGCTCTGCTAGGCCTCCGCTGGCTCTCTGACGACCCTGCTAAGCCCCTGCTGGCTTTCTGACGCCTCTGCTAGGCCCCTGCTGGCTTTCTGACGCCTCTGCTAGGCCTCCGCTGGCTTTCTGACGCCTCTGCTAGGCCTCCGCTGGCTTTCTGACGCCTCTGCTAGGCCTCTGACGCCTCTGCTAGGCCTCCGCTGGCTTTCTGACGCCTCTGCTAGGCCCCTGCTGGCTTTCTGACGCCTCTGCTAGGCCTCCGCTGGCTTTCTGACGCCTCTGCTAGGCCTCCGCTGGCTTTCTGACGCCTCTTCTAGGCCCCTGCTGGCTTTCTGACGCCTCTGCTAGGCCTCTGACGCCTCTGCTAGGCCTCCGCTGGCTTTCTGACGCCTCTGCTAGGCCTCCGCTGGCTTTCTGACGCCTCTGCTAGGCCCCTGCTGGCTTTCTGATGCCTCTGCTAGGCCTCCGCTGGCTTTCTGACGCCTCTGCTAGGCCTCTGACGCCTCTGCTAGGCCTCCGCTGGCTCTCTGACGCCTCTGCTAGGCCTCCTGCTGGCTTTCAGACGCCTCTGCTAGGCCTCCGCTGGCTTTCTGACGCCTCTGCTAGGCCTCCGCTGGCTTTCTGACGCCTCTGCTAGGCCTCCGCTGGCTTTCTGACGCCTCTGCTAGGCCTCCGCTGGCTTTTTGACGCTTCTGCTAGGCCTCTGCTGGCTTTCTGACGCCTCTGCTAGGCCTCCGCTGGCTTTCTGACGCCTCTGCTAGGCCTCTGCTGGCTTTATGACGCCTCTGCTAGGCCTCCGCTGGCTTTCTGACGCCTCTGCTAGGCCTCCGCTGGCTTTCTGACGCCTCTGCTAGGCCTCCGCTGGTTTCAGACGCCAGCAGAGGCCTAGCAGAGGCGACAGAAAGCTAGCAGAGGCTCTAGCAGAGGCTAAAACGCCAGCGGAGGCCCCTAGCATAGGCGTCAGAAAGCTTGCGGAGGCCTATGCAGAGCCATTAGAGGCCTAGCAGAGGCGTCAGAGAGCCAGCGGAGGCCTAGCTCAGAGGCGTCAGAAAGCCAGCAGGGGCCTAGCAGAGGCGTCAGAGAGCCAGCGAGGCTAGCCGAGCTCCGATGGGCCTAGCATAGGCGTCAGAAAGCCTCGCGGAGGCCTCAGCAGAGGCGTTCAGAAGCCAGCAGGGGCCTAGCAGGCCGTCAGAAACCCTCGTTGGAAAATTTGTGTGAAAATTGTACATTTTCCACGCTCTTAACTCACACAGAAGTAGTACCAACTACACCCTGCCTAACTTCTTTTTCCCGGCGGCATGTCCATCAAACTCACTGGGAAATTGATCTAAACCAACAGATCGTTCCGTCGTGCAGTAGCACTTTTGTGTGAGAACGCCGCTACCCCGTACAAGAGACTTTTCACACAAGGAAATTTTGTTCGGCTGCATTCCAATTGGATTTATTGCTAGAATTCCAGTTGGATTTTAATAGAGATCCCCCTCCCCTTACTCCCTCCTCATACTATATATTCTATTTATTTTTTTTTATTATTGAATTTTATTTATAATTGTAGTGGGCTTAACAAATACAATAAATTACAAAATAATAATATTAAGAAACGGCATTAGCGATTCAGGTTCCCTCTGATAGCCGCGCTCTTAACTCACACAGAAGTAGTACCAACTACACCCTGCCTATTTTCTTTTTCCCGGCGGCATGTCCATCAAACTCACTGGGAAATTGATCTAAACCAACAGATCGTTCCGTCGTGCAGTAGCACTTTTGTGTGAGAACGCCGCTACCCCGTACAAGAGACTTTTCACACAAGGAAATTTTGTTCGGCGGCATTCCAATTGGATTTATTGCTAGAATTCCAGTTGGATTTTAATAGAGATCCCCCTCCCCTTACTCCCTCCTCATACTATATATTCTATTTATTTTTTTTTATTATTGAATTTTATTTATAATTGTAGTGGGCTTAACAAATACAATAAATTACAAAATAATAATATTAAGAAACGGCATTAGCGATTCAGGTTCCCTCTGATAGCCGCGCTCTTAACTCACACAGAAGTAGTACCAACTACACCCTGCCTATTTTCTTTTTCCCGGCGGCATGTCCATCAAACTCACTGGGAAATTGATCTAAACCAACAGATCGTTCCGTCGTGCAGTAGCACTTTTGTGTGAGAACGCCGCTACCCCGTACAAGAGACTTTTCACACAAGGAAATTTTGTTCGGCGGCATTCCAATTGGATTTATTGCTAGAATTCCAGTTGGATTTTAATAGAGATCCCCCCTCCCCTTACTCCCTCCTCATACTATATATTCTATTTATTTTTTTTTATTATTGAATTTTATTTATAATTGTAGTGGGCTTAACAAATACAATAAATTACAAAATAATAATATTAAGAAACGGCATTAGCGATTCAGGTTCCCTCTGATAGCCGCGCTCTTAACTCACACAGAAGTAGTACCAACTACACCCTGCCTAATTTCTTTTTCCCGGCGGCATGTCCATCAAACTCACTGGGAAATTGATCTAAACCAACAGATCGTTCCGTCGTGCAGTAGCACTTTTGTGTGAGAACGCCGCTACCCCGTACAAGAGACTTTTCACACAAGGAAATTTTGTTCGGCGGCATTCCAATTGGATTTATTGCTAGAATTCCAGTTGGATTTTAATAGAGATCCCCCTCCCCTTACTCCCTCCTCATACTATATATTCTATTTATTTTTTTTTATTATTGAATTTTATTTATAATTGTAGTGGGCTTAACAAATACAATAAATTACAAAATAATAATATTAAGAAACGGCATTAGCGATTCAGGTTCCCTCTGATAGCCTTTGTGTCGACATCCATCTACTGAAGAAAACATCTAAAACCAAGATTTCAACTTTTTATTACTTATTATTTGAATATCCAATTCCAATATATATAACACTTACATTTTTTTCTGGAGAAAATTCGTCAAGGTTGTGTTATTTTCCAGTCACACTTTAGCGACGCAATTGGCAAGCTTGAATTGCACCATCCGTGGCACAGCTGATAAAAACATTTAAAATATGCATTATTATTTTGAAAATTTGTATTTTACATATCAGTACTAAAGACAGAAGTAATTAAAGCACTTTTAATGTTCAATTATTTTAATAAAACTCACCTTTTCACATTTTTTACAATATGTAAATCACTCGCGGCATATTGCAAGAACAAAGGCTGCGAGCTCAATGAAAATGTATCGAACAGCCGATACACGCAAAAGCAGCCTTGAGTATTTATCGATGACAGCGATCGTTTCACTTTTCACTTGTAAAAACATTCAAAATGCATTTATTTTAATTTAAATTACTTATTAAGTTAATAAATAATTTTTAAAATGCATGAAATAGATTTGAATTGTTTGGCAACACCGTAAAATGTATAAATGGTGTTACTGATTTTCGATAGTCAACCGGTCGTACTTATCGGCAATTGTTATCATGGACTTGTAAAAATTCCATATAAGAATTGTTAATATAATATAATTAATTTTAATTTCAATAAATATAATTGAATAATTTTTATTGTTATTTTAATATGATAATTATATAGAACATTTCTATATAAGGAATTATGCAAATATAATATAATAATATATTAATAATACAATATATGTTTTACTATTACTGAAATAAATGCTTATACATTTCAATGGGAATTTCTTTCTAGGCGTCAATAAGTTCTGAGCAGCAAAACCAACAACGCAGTCTTTAAAAAAATATCACAAAAGTGTGAATTTCTCGCTAACCAGAGCAGCGGGAAATTCTCACTTGTAAAACGTAAAATTCTTACTGAGAATTTTCCATTGTACGAGTGATGTAGTACTAAACTCTTTACTTATGCTGTAGTTCAGCACTACAGAGTTCTGGTACTACAGAAGCAATTTCCAATAGGGAAGCCAGCAGGGGCTAAGCAGAGGCGTCAGAAAGCCAGCGGAGTCCTAGCAGAGGCGTCAGAAAGCCAGCAGAGACTTAGCAGAGGCGACAGAAAGCCAGCAGAGGCCTAGCAGAGGCGTCAGAAAGCCAGCAGAGGCTTAGCAGAGGCGACAGAAAGCCAGCAGAGGCCTAGCAGAGGCTAAAAAAGCCAGCGGAGGCCTAGCATAGGCGTCAGAAAGCTAGCGGAGGCCTAGCAGAGGCGTCAGAAAGCCAGCAGGGGCCTAGCAGAGGCGTCAGAAAGCCAGCAGCTTAGCAGAGGCGACAGAAAGCCAGCAGAGGCCTAGCAGAGGCTAAAAAAGCCAGCGGAGGCCTAGCAGAGGCGTCAGAGGCCTAGCAGAGGCGTCAGAAAGCAAGCGGACGCCTAGCAGAGGCGTCAGAAAGCCAGCAGGGGCCTAGCAGAGGCGTCAGAGAGCCAGCGGAGGCCTAGCAGAGCCGTCAGAGGCCTAGCAGAGGCGTCAGAAAGCCAGCAGGTTTCTAGAAGAGGCGTCAGAAAGCCAGCGGAGGCCTAGCAGAAGCGTCAGAGGCCTAGCAGAGGCGTCAGAAAGCCAGCGGAGGCCTAGCAGAGGCGTCAGAAAGCCAGCGGAGGCCTAGCAGAGGCGTCAGAAAGCCAGCGGATGCCTAGCAAGGCGTCAGAGGCCACAGAGGCGTCAGAAAGCCAGCGGAGGCCTAGCAGAGGCGTCAGAAAGCCAGCAGGGGCCTAGCAGAGGCGTCAGAAAGCCAGCGGAGGCCTAGCAGAGGCGTCAGAGAGCCAGCAGAGGCGTCAGAAAGCCAGCGGAGGCCTAGCAGAGGCGTCAGAAAGCCAGCGGAGGCCTAGCAGAGGCGTCAGAAAGCCAGCGGAGGCCTAGCAGAGGCGTCAGAGAGCCAGCGGAGGCCTAGCAGAGGCGTCAGAAGCCAGCGGAGGCCTAGCAGAGGCGTCAGAAAGCCAGCAGAGGCCTAGCAGAGGCGTCAGAAAGCCAGCGGAGGCCTAGCAGAGGCGTCAGAAAGCCAGCAGGGGCCTAGAAGAGGCGTCAGAAAGCCAGCGGAGGCCTAGCAGAGGCGTCAGAAAGCCAGCGGAGGCCTAGCAGAGGCGTCAGAAAGCCAGCAGAGGCCTAGCAGAGGCGTCAGAAAGCCAGCGGAGGCCTAGCAGAGGCGTCAGAGGCCTAGCAGAGGCGTCAGAAAGCCAGCGGAGGCCTAGCAGAGGCGTCAGAAAGCCAGCGGAGGCCTAGCAGAGGCGTCAGAAAGCCAGCAGAGGCCTAGCAGAGGCGTCAGAAAGCCAGCGGAGGCCTAGCAGAGGCGTCAGAGGCCTAGCAGAGGCGTCAGAAAGCCAGCAGAGGCCTAGCAGAGGCGTCAGAAAGCCAGCGGAGGCCTAGCAGAGGCGTCAGAAAGCCAGCGGAGGCCTAGCAGAGGCGTCAGAAAGCCAGCGGAGGCCTAGCAGAGGCGTCAGAAAGCCAGCGGAGGCCTAGCAGAGGCGTCAGAGGCCAGCAGAGGCCTAGCAGAGGCGTCAGAAAGCCAGCGGAGGCCTAGCAGAGGCGTCAGAAAGCCAGCAGGGGCCTAGCAGAGGCGTCAGAAAGCCAGCGGAGGCCTAGCAGAGGCGTCAGAAAGCCAGCGGAGGCCTAGCAGAGGCGTCAGAAAGCCAGCAGAGGCCTAGCAGAGGCGTCAGAGGCCTAGCAGAGGCGTCAGAAAGCCAGCGGAGGCCTAGCAGAGGCGTCAGAAAGCCAGCAGGGGCCTAGCAGAGGCGTCAGAAAGCCAGCGGAGGCCTAGCAGAGCCAGCGGAGGCCTAGCAGAGGCGTCAGAAAGCCAGCGGAGGCCTAGCAGAGGCGTCAGAAAGCCAGCAGAGGCCTAGCAGAGGCGTCAGAAAGCCAGCGGAGGCCTAGCAGAGGCGTCAGAAAGCCAGCAGAGGCCTAGAAGAGGCGTCAGAAAGCCAGCGGGGGCCTAGCAGAGGCGTCAGAGGCCTAGCAGAGGCGTCAGAAAGCCAGCGGAGGCCTAGCAGAGGCGTCAGAAAGCCAGCAGGGGCCTAGCAGAGGCGTCAGAAAGCCAGCGGAGGCCTAGCAGAGGCGTCAGAAAGCCAGCAGGAGGCCTAGCAGAGGCGTCAGAAAGCCAGCAGAGGCCTAGCAGAGCCAGAGAGCCAGCACAGAGGCCTAGCAGAGGCGTCAGAAAGCCAGCGGAGGCCTAGCAGAGGCGTCAGAAAGCCAGCGGAGGCCTAGCAGAGGCGTCAGAAAGCCAGCAGGGCCTAGCAGAGGCGTCAGAAAGCCAGCGGAGGCCTAGCAGAGGCGTCAGAAAGCCAGCGGAGGCCTAGCAGAGGCGTCAGAGAGCCAGCGGAGGCCTAGCAGAGGCGTCAGAAAGCCAGCGGAGGCCTAGCAGAGGCGTCAGAAAGCCAGCAGGGGCCTAGCAGAGGCGTCAGAAAGCCAGCAGGGGCCTAGCAGAGGCGTCAGAAAGCCAGCAGAGGCCTAGCAGAGGCGACAGAAAGCCAGCAGAGGCCTAGCAGAGGCTAAAAGCCAGCGGAGGCCTAGCAGAGGCGTCAGAAAGCCAGCAGAGGCCTAGCAGAGGCGTCAGAAAGCCAGCAGGGGCCTAGCAGAGGCGTCAGAAAGCCAGCAGAGGCCTAGCAGAGGCGTCAGAGGCCTAGCAGAGGCGTCAGAAAGCCAGCGGAGGCCTAGCAGAGGCGTCAGAAAGCCAGCAGGGGCCTAGCAGAGGCGTCAGAAAGCCAGCGGAGCCTAGCAGAGGCGTCAGAAAGCCAGCGGAGGCCTAGCAGAGGCGTCAGAAAGCCAGCAGGGGCCTAGCAGAGGCGTCAGAAAGCCAGCGGAGGCCTAGCAGAGGCGTCAGAAAGCCAGCAGAGGCCTAGCAGAGGCGTCAGAAAGCCAGCAGAGGCCTAGCAGAGGCGTCAGAAAGCCAGCAGAGGCCTAGCAGAGGCGTCAGAAAGCCAGCGGAGGCCTAGCAGAGGCGTCAGAAAGCCAGCGGAGGCCTAGCAGAGGCGTCAGAAAGCCAGCAGGGGCCTAGCAGAGGCGTCAGAAAGCCAGCAGAGGCCTAGCAGAGGCGTCAGAGGCCCAGCAGAGGCCTAGCAGAGGCGTCAGAAAGCCAGCGGAGGCCTAGCAGAGGCGTCAGAAAGCCAGCGGAGGCCTAGCAGAGGCGTCAGAAAGCCAGCAGAGGCGTCAGAAAGCCAGCAGAGGCCTCAGCAGAGGCGTCAGAAAGCCAGCAGAGGCCTAGCAGAGGCGACAGAAAGCCAGCAGAGGCCTAGCAGAGGCTAAA
>JAECXC010003368.1:0-18399 GCA_018152125.1 Drosophila dunni | reverse complement strand
CAGAGGCCAGCAGAGGCAACTTCAGAGCCAGCAGAGCCCAGCAGAGGCGTCAGAAAGCCAGCAGAGGCCTGAAGCAGAGGCGTCAGAGCCAGGCGCAGAGGCGTCAGAGAGTCAGCAGAGGCCGCCAAGCAGAGGCGTCAGAAAAAGCCAGTGCGCAGAGGCCCAGCAGAGGCGTCAGAAAGCCAGCAGAGGCTAGTCAGAGAGTCAGCAGAGGCCCAGCAGAGGCGCCTTTCTCAGAAAGTTACCAGCAGAGGTCTAGCAGAGGCGTCACATTGTAAAGTCAGCAGGCGCCCAGCAGAGGCGTCAGAGCTTCAGCAGGAGAGGCCCAGTTAAGAGGCGCTCGTGAGCACAGCAGAGGTCAGAAAAGCCAGCAGGGGCGTCAGAGAGTCAGCAAAGGCCCAGCAGAGGCGTCAGAAAGCTAGCAGAGGGGCCCACCAGAGGCGCGTCTTCAAAAAAACAGCAGAGGCGTCAGAGAGTCAGCAGAGGCCTAGCAGAGGCGTCAGAAAGTCAGCAGAGGCCTAGCAGAGGCGTCAGAGAGCCAGCAGAGGCGTCAGAGAGTCAGCAGAGGCCTAGCAGAGGCGTCAGAAAGCCAGCAGAGGTCTAGCAGAGGCGTCAGAGAGCCAGCAGAGGCGTCAGAGAGTCAGCAGAGGCCTAGCAGAGGCGTCAAAAGCCAGCAGAGGCGTCAGAAAGCTAGCAGAGGCGTCAGAAAGCCAGCAGAGGTCTAGCAGAGGCGTCAGAAAGCCAGCAGAGGCGCGTCAGGAGACCAGCAGAGGCGTCAGAGAGTCAGCAGAGGCCCCAGCAGATGGGCCCAGCAGAGGCGTCAGAGCCAGCAGGAGGCCCAGCAGAGGCGTCAGAAAAGCACTAGCAGGAGTCTAGCAGAGGCGTCCAGAGAAACCAAAGCAGAGGCGTCAGAGATCAGCAGAGGCGTCAGAAAGCTTCAGCAGAGGGGCCCTAAGGCAGAGGCGTCAACAGAGTTACCAAAGAGATGCCCAGCAGAGGCACTCAGAGCTGAAGCAGAGGCCCAGCAGATGGTCAGAGCAAAGCAGAGGCCCAGCAGAGGCGTCAGAGTGCCAGCAGAGGCGTAAGAAAGCCAGCGCAGAGGCCCTGAAGCAGATGTCAGAAAGCCAGCAGAGGCCTAGCAGAGGCGTCAGAAAGCCAAAGGAGAGGCGTCAGAGAGTCAGCAGAGGCCCAGCGAGAGTGCGTCAGAAAGCCAGCAGAGGCCTTGCAGAGGCGTCTCTCAGAAAGTCACAGAGGCCTGAAGCAGAGGCATCAGAAAGCAAGCAGAGGCCCAGCAGAGGCGTCAGAGCTTCATCAGAGGCCCAGCAGAGGCGTCAGAGCACCAGCAGAAAGCAAGCGTAAGAAAGCTAGCGGCAGGTCTAGCAGAGGCGTCAGAAAGCTAGGCAGAGGCCCAGCAGAGGCGTCAGAGCAGCAGAGGTCACTGAGAGTCAGCAGAGGCCCAGCCAGAGGCGTCAGGAGTCAGCAGAGGCCTGGGAAGCAGAGGCGCTGGGGGTCGGCAGCACAGCAGAGGCTCAGAAGCAGAGGCGTCAGAGAGTCAGCAGAGGCCCAGCAGAGGCGTCAGAGAGCCAGCAGAGGCGTCAGAAAGGAAGCCAGCAGAGGCGCCAGAGTTAGCAGAGGCCCAGCAGAGGCGTCAGAGCCAGCAGAGGCCCAGCAGAGGCGTCAGAAAGTCTGTTAAGAGGCGCTCAGAGAGTCCAAGCAGAGGCGTCAGAAAGCCAGCAGAGGCCTAGCAGAGGCGTCAGAAAGCCATCAGAGGCGTCAGAGAGCCAGCAGAGGCGTCAAAGAGTCAGCAGAGGCCCAGCAGCTGGGCGTCAGAGGGCCAGCAGATGGCGCTCAGAGAGTCAAAGCAGAGGCCCCAGCAGAGGCGTCAGAAAGCCAGCAGAGGCGTCAGAGAGTCACAGAGGCCCAGCAGGGCGTCAGAAAGCTGTGCTAAGAGGCCTGAAGGAGAGGCGCCTGGTGAGGCCACAGAGGCCCAGCAGAGGCGTCAGAGAGTCAAAGCAGAGGCCCAGCAGAGGCGTCAGAAACAGCGCCAGAGGTCAGAAAGCCAGGGGCAAGCAGGGGCGTCAGAGAGTCAGCAGAGGCCCAGCAGAGGCGTCAGAGCGCCAGCAGAGGCCCACCAGGAGGCGTCAAAGCCAGTGAAGCAGAGGCGTCAGAGAGTCAGCAGAGGCTCAGCAGAGGCGTCAGAAAGCCAGCAGAGGCCCAGCAGAGGCGTCAGAGAGGGACCAGTAGAGGCGTCAGAAGAGGATCAGCAGAGGCCTGCAGAGGCTTACCCTGAAAGCCAGCAGAGGTCCAGCAGAGGCGTCAGAGAGCCAGCAGAGGCCCACCAGAGGCATCAAAAGAGGCCAGCAGAGGCGTCAGAAAGGCAGCAGAGGCCCAGCAGAGGCGTCAGAAGCCAGCAGAGGCCTAGCAGGAGGCGTCAGAAAGCCAGCAGAGGTCAGAGAGTCAGCAGAGGCCCAGCAGAGGCGTCAGAAGTCAGCAGAGGTCCAGCAGAGGGCGTCAGGTATCTAGCAGAGGCCTAGAACAGAGGCATCAGAGAGTTTGCAGAGGCCCAGCAGAGGCGTCAGAGAGCCATCAGAGGCCTGCGGAGGCGTCAGAAAGAACGCAGAAGCCAGCAGAGGCATCAGAAAGGCTAGCAGAGGCCCAGCAGAGGCGTCAGAGTGCCAGCAGAGGCCTAGCAGAGGCGTCAGGAAGCCAGCAGAGGCTCCTGCAGAGGCGTCAGAGCAGGGCAGTAGAGGCAGCAGATAGCCCACAGAGGCGTCATCAGCAGAGGCCCAGCAGAGGCGCTCAGAAGGCAGCAGAAGCCTTGCAGAGGCGTCAGAAAGCCAGCAGTGGCCTAGAAGAGGCGTCAGAAAGCAGACAGAGGCCTAGTAGAGGCGTCAGAGAGCCAGCAGAGGCATCAGAAAGACAGCAGAGGCCTAGCAGAGGCGTCAAAAGCCAGCCGAGGACTAGCAGAGGCGTCAGAGAGCCAGCAGAGGTGCCAGAGAGTCAGCAGAGGCCCAGCAGAGGGTCAGAAAGCCCGCAGAGGCCCAGCAGAGCCCAGCAGAGGCGTCAGAAAGCCAGCAGAGGCCTAGCAGAGGCGTCAGAGAGAGCCAGCAGAGGCGTCAGAAAGCAGCAGAGGCACCAGAAAGACTAGCAGAGGCCCAGTAGGGTCAGAAAGCCAGCAGAGGCCCAGCAGAGGCGTCAGAGAGTTAGCAGAGGCCCAGGAGGGCGGCAGAGGCCGAGCAGAGGCGTCAGAGAGCCAGCAGGGGGCCCAGCAGAGGCGGCAGAGGTCAGCAGCAGGCGTCAGAGCTCAGCAGAGGCCCAAACAGAGGCGTCAGAGAGAGCAGCAGAGGCCCAGCAGAGGGTCAGAGAGCCAGCAGAGGCCTAGCAGAGGCTCAGAGACCAGCAGAGGCCTAGCAGAGGCGTCAGAACAGCAGAGGCGTCAGAGAGTCAAGATCCCAGCAGGGGCGTCAGAGAGCCAGCAGAGGCCCAGCAGAGGCGTCAGGGGCCAGCAGAGGCTCCAGCGAGGCGTCAGAGAGGCCAGCAGAGGCCCAGGAGAGGGTCAGAAAAAACAGAGGCCCAGCAGAGGCGTCAGGAGCAGAGGCCCATGCAGAGGCGTCAGAGAGCCAGCAGAGTCTAGCAGAGGCGTCAGAAAGCTAGCAGAGGCGTCAGCAGAGGCTCAGAAGCAGAGGCCCAGCAGAGGCGTCAGAGAGGTCAGAGAGCAGAGGGCGCAGCAGAGGCGGCAGAGAGCCAGCAGAGGCCCAAGCAGAGGCGGCCAGGAAAGCCAGCAGAGGCCAACAGCAGAGCCGTAAGAGTGGGTGGCAGCAGAGGCCTTAGAGCAGAGGCGCCAGAAAGTTAAGGCAGAGGCTCAGGAGAGGCGTCAGAGAGGTCCAGCAGAGTCGTTTCAGAGAGCCAGCAGAGGCGTCAGAGAGTCAGCAGGGGCCCAGCAGAGGGGCGTCAGAGAGCCAGCAGAGGCCTAAGCAGAGGCATTAGAAAGCCAGCAGAGGCCCAGCAGAAAGATCAGAAAGCCAAGCAGTGGATCTAGCAGAGGGTCAGAGAGCCAACAGAGGCCTAGGAGAGGCAGCAGAGGGGCCAGCAGAGGCTACTCAGAGGCGTCAGAGAGTCAGCAGAGGCCTAGCAGAGGGTCAGAAAGCCATCAGATGTCTAGAAGAGGCATTAGAGTGCAAGCAGAGGCCTAGCAGAGCAATCAGAAAGCTAGCAGAGGCCCAGCAGAGGCGTCTCAGGAAAGCCCATCAGAGGGCCTGGAGGAAGCAGAGGCCCAAGCAGAGGCGACCGGTTATCAGAAAGGTCGAAAAGCAGAGGCCTAGCAGAGGCGTCAGGAAGCCAGCAGAGGCCCAGCAGAGGGCTCAAGAGTGCCCGCAGAGGCCCAGCAGAGGCGTCAGGAGAGTTAGCGGAGGCCTCGAGCAGAGGCGCTCAGAAAGCCAGCAGAGGCGTCAGAGAGCCAGCAGAGGCCTAGCAGCAGAGGCACCAGAAAGGTCAGCAGAGAGCCTAGCAGAGGCGTCAGAAAGCCAGCAGAGGCCTAGCAGAGGCGTCAGGAAGCCAGAGGGCCAGCAGAGGCGTCAGAGAGTCAGCAGAGGCCCAGCAGAGGCGTCAGAAGTCAACAGAGGCCTAGCAGAGGCGTCAGAGCACAGAGGCGGAAAGCCAGCAGAGGCACCGGAGAGTCAGCAGATGAAACTTAGCAGAGGCGTCAGAAAGACAGCAGAGGCCCAGCAGAGGCGTCAGAAAGCCAGCAGAGGCGGGCGTCAGAGAGTCAGCAGAGGCCTCAGCAGAGGCGTCATAGGCCAACAGAGGCCTAGCAGAGGCGTCACAGAGTCATCAGGCAGAGACTCGCAGGCAGCAGAGGCGTCAGAAAAGCTAGCAGAGGCCCAGCAGAGGCGTCAGAGAGTCACAGAGGCCAGCAGAGGCGCTCAGAGGAGCAGAGTTCCAGCAGAGGCGTCAGAAAGCCAGCAGAGGTCAAGCAGAGGCGTTAGAAAGGCCCAGCAGAGGCCGGCAGAGGGTCAGCAGAGGCCCAGAGAGGCGTCAGAGATTCAGCAGAGGCCAGCAGAGGCGTAGAGAGTAGCAGAGGCCCAGCAGAGGCACCAGAGGCCAGCAGATCCCGGAGAGGCGTCAGAGCCAGCAGAGGCCTAGCAGAGGCGTCAGAAAGCCAGCAGAGGCTCACAAGCAGAGGCGTCAGAGAGTAGCAGAGGCCTAGCAGAGGGCGTCCGAGAGGCGTCAGGAGAGTCAGAGAGGCCCAGCAGAGGCGTCAGAAGCCAGCAGAGGCCCAAGCAGAGGCGTCAGAGACAGCAGAGGCCCAGCAGAGGCGTCAGAGTCAGCAGAGGCCCAGCAGAGGGTCAGAAAGCCAGCAGAGGCTGACAGCAGGGGCGTCAGAGAGTCAGCAGAGGCCCAGCAGAGGCTTCAGAGACCAGCAGAGGCCCAGCAGAGGCGTCAGAGAGTCAGCAGAGGCCAAGCAGAGGCGTCAGAAAGCCAGCAGAGGCCTAGCAGAGTCGTCAGGAGCAGAGTCAGCAGAGGCCCAGCAGAGGCGTCAGAAAGCCAGCAGAGGCGTCAGGAGACAGCAGAGGCGCTCAGAGAGTCAGCAGATCCCAGCAGCGGAGGCGTCAGAAAGCCAGCAGAGGTCTAGCAGAGGCGTCAGAGAGCCAGCAGAGGCGTCAGAGAGTCAGCAGAGGCCTAGCAGAGGCGTCAAAAAGCCAGCAGAGGCCTAGCAGAGGCGTCAGAAAGCTAGCAGAGGCGTCAGAAGAGCCAGCAGAGGCGCTCAGAGAGGCGCAGAAGCCTAGCAGAGGCCTCAGTCAGGCAGTTAGCAGAGGCCTAGCAGAGGCGTCAGAGAGTCAGCAGAGGCCTAGCAGAGGCGTCAGAAAGCCAGCAGAGGCCCGGGCAGAGCCTCAGCAGAGGCGTCAGAGTAGAGAGGCCAAAGCAGAGGCGTCAGGAAGCCAGCAGAGGCCCAGCAGAGGCGCCAGAAAGTCAGCAGAGGCTCAGCAGAGGATTAGAAAAGCCAGCAGAGGCCTAGCAGAGGCATTAGAGCCAGCAGAGGCCCCAGCAGAGGCGTCAGAGAGCCAGCAGAGGCAAACTAGCAGAGGCGTCAGATATACAGCAGAGGCCTATCAGAGGCGTCAGAAAGCACAGCAGAGGCGCGTCAGAAAGCCAGCAGAGGCCCAGCAGAGGCGTCAGAAAGTCAGCAGATGGCCCAGCAGAGGCGTCAGAGCAGTCAGCAGAGGCCAGCAGAGGCGTCAGGAGGCTTTTAGAGGCCCAGCAGAGGCGTCGGAGCACAGCAGAGGCGTCAGGGGCAGCAGAGGCCCAGCAGAGCGTCAGAAAGCTAGCAGAGGCCCAGCAGGCGTCAGAGAGCTAGCAGAGGCCCAGCAGAGGCGTCAGAAGCTGGCAGAGGCCCAGCAGAGGCGTCAGAGAGGTCAGAGGCCAGCAGAGGCGTCAGAGAGCTGGCAGAGGCCCAGCAGAGGCGGCAGAGGGGCCTGCCGAGGGTGGGTCAGAGGCCAGGAGTCAGCAGAGGCCTAGCAGAGGCGTCAGAAAGCCAGCAGAGGCTCACAAATCCAGCAGAGGCGTCAGGAGAGTCCAGCAGAGGCCCAGCAGAGGCGTCAGAAAGCCAGCAGAGGCGTCAGAAGAGCTGGCAGAGGCCTGGGGCAGGAGGCGTCAGAGAGCAGGCAGAGAGTCAGCAGAGGCCCAGCAGAGGCTCAGAAAGCCAGCAGAGGCGTCAGAAAGCTGGCAGAGGCCCAGCAGAGGCGTCAGAGAGCCAGCAGAGAAGTCAGCAGAGGCCCAGCAGAGGCCTCAGAAAGCCAGCAGAGGGCAGGAGAGGGGTCAGAAATCAGCAGATTTCCAGCAGAGGGCCTCAGAAAAGGCCAGCAGCGAGGTCTAGCAGAGGCGTCAGAACATAAGGCACCAGCAGAGGCGTCAGAAAGCTGGGCAGAAGCCCAGCAGAGGCGTCAGAATAGCAGACTAGCAGAGGCGTCAGAAGAGCAAAGCAGCAGAGGCGTCAGAAAGTTAGCAGAGGCGAAAATCTAGCAGAGGCGTCAGAGTTCCAGCAGAGAGGCTCAGCAGAGGCCTCAGAAAGGCCAGCAGAGGCGTCAGAAAGCTCCGCAGCAGAGGCCCAGCAGAGGCGTCAGAGAGCCAGCAGAGGAAGGCCCAGCAGAGGCCTCAGAAGGCCTGCAGAGGCCCGCGAGGCGTCAGAAAGCTAGCAGAGGCCCAGCAGAGGCGGCGAACAGAGTTAGCAGAGGCCCAGCAGAGGCGTCAGAAAGCCAGCAGATTTCAGCGAGCAACCAGCAGAGGCGTCAGAGATTCAGCAGAGGCCCAGCAGAGGCGTCAGAAAGCCAGCAGAGGGCCAAGCAGAGGCGTCAGAAAGCCAGCAAAGGTCCAGGCAGAGGCGCTCAAGAAAGTCCAGCAGAGGCGTCAGAGAGTCAGCAGAGGCCCAGCAGAGGCGTCAGAAAGCCAGCAGAGGCGTCAGGGCTTTAGCAGAGGTCTAGCAGAGGCGTCGTAGAAAGAAAAGGCCCAGCAGAGGCGTCAGAGAGTCAGCAGAGGCCTAGCAGAGGCGTCAGAAGAAGGCCAGAGGCCAGCAGAGGCGTCAGAAACCAGCCAGCAGAGGCCCAGCAGAGGCGTCAGAAAGACAGCAGAGGTTAGAAAACTAGCAGAGGGTTCAGCAAGAGGGCCAGCAGAGGGGTCAGAAAGGTCAGCAGAGGCAGAACCAGCAGAGGCGTCAGAAAGCCAGCAGAGGCCTACGAAAGCCGGCAGAGAAAACCTAGCAGAGGCGTCAGAAAGCCAGCAGAGGCCTGCAGAAGCAGCAGGCGTCAGCAAAGGCCAGTAGAGGCGTCAGAAAACCAGCAGAGGTCAGTCAGAATCAGTGCAGAGGCGTCTGAGAGTTAGCAGAGGCCTCAGCAGAGGCGTCAGAAAGCCAGCAGAGTGACAGCGCAGGAGAGGCGTCAGAAAGCCAGCAGAGGCCTGAAGCAGAGGCGTCAGAAAGCCAGTAGAGGCGCAGCAGAGGCTCAGCAAGAGGCCACCAGAGGCCCAGCAGAGGCGTCCGAAAGCCAGCAGAGGCCCAGCAGAGAGGGGCCAGACAAAAGCAGGAGGGAGAGAGTCAAGCGGAGGCCGAGCAGAGAGCTTCAAAAAGCCCAGCAGAGGCCCAGCAGAGGCGTCAGAAAGTTAGCAGAAAATCAGCAGAGGCCAGAGCCAGCAGAGGCCCAGCAGGAGGCGTCAGAAAGTCAGCAGAGGCCCAGCAGAGGCGTCAGAAAGCCAGCAGAGGCCTTCAGCAGAGGCGTCAGAGACCCAGCAGAGGCCCAGCAGAGGCGTCAGAGTGCTCAAAAACAGCAGAGGCCCAGCAGAGGCGTCAGAGAGCAGCAGAGGCCCAGCAGAGCCGTCAGAAAGCCAGCAGAGGCTCAGCAGAGGCGTCAGAAAGCCAGCAGAGGCCCAGCAGAGGCGTCAGAACAACTCAGACAGAGGCGTCAAAAAAAAAGCTAGCAGAGGCCTAGCAGAGGCGTCAGAAAAGCCAGCAGAGGCGTCAGAGAGACCAGCAGAGGCCTCAGCAGAGGCGGCAGAGGCCAGCAGAGGCCTCAGAGAGGCATCAGCAGAGGCCCAGCAGAGGCGTCAGAAAGCCAGCAGAGGCCCAGCAGAGGCGTCAGAAAGCAGCAGAGGCCCAGCAGAGGCGTCAGAAAGCTAGCAGAGGCCCAGCAGAGGCGTCAGAGGCACCAGCAGAGGCGTCAGAAAGCAGAGCAGCAGAGGTGTCAGAGCTAGCAGAGGCCCAGCAGAGGCGTCCGAGACCAGCCAGAGGCCCAGCAGAGGCGTCAGAAAGTCAGCAGAGGCCCAGCAGAGGCGTCAGAAAAGCCAGCAGAGGCCCAGCAGAGGCGTCAGAAAGCCAGCAGAGGCCCAGCAGAGGCTCAGAGGCCTAGCAGAGGCGTCAGAAAAAGCCAGCAGAGGCCCAGCAGAGGCGTCAGAAAGTCAGCAGAGGCAGCAGAGGCGTCAGAGAGTCAGCAGAGGCCCAGCAGAGGCGTCAGAACGAGCCAGCAGAGGCGTCAGAGAGCCAGCAAGGCCAGCAGAGGCGTCAGAAAGCCAGCAGAGGCTTAGCAGAGGCGTCAGAAAGCCAGCAGAGGCCAGCAGAGGCCAGCAGAGGCCCGCAGAGGCGTCAGAAAGCAGCAGAGGCCCAGCAGAGGGTCAGAAAGCCAGCAGAGGCCCAGCAGAGGCGTCAGAGGCCAGCAGAGGCCCAGCAGAGGCCTAGCAGAGGCGTCAGAAAGTCAGCAGAGGCCTAGCAGAGGCGTCAGAAAGCCAGCAGAGGCCTAGCAGAGGCGTCAGAAAGCTAGCAGAGGCGTCAGAGCAGCAGAGGTCCAGCAGAGGCTCAGAAAGCCCAGCAAAGGCCGCAGAGGCGTCAGAAAGGCCAGCAGAGGCCCAGCAGAGGCGTCAGAGACTAGCAGAGGCCCAGCAGAGGCGTCAGAAAGCCAGCAGAGGCCCAGTAGAAGAGAGGCGTCAGAAAGCCAGCGAGGGCCCAGCAGAGGCGTCAGAAAGGCCCAGCAGAGGCGTCAGAAGAGGCGTCAGCAGAGGCCCAGCAGAGGCGTCAGAAAGTCAGCAGAGGCCCAGCAGAGGCGTCAGAAAGTCAGCAGAGGCCCAGCAGAGGCGTCAGAAAGCCAGCAGAGGCCAGCAGAGGCGTCAGAGAGCCAGCAGAGGCCAGCAGAGGCGTCAGAGGCCCAGCAGAGGCCCAGCAGAGGCAAGCCAGAGAGCCCAGCAGAGGCGTCAGAAAGCCAGCAGAGGCCTAGCAGAGGCGTCAGAAAGCCAGCAGAGGCCTAGCAGAGGCGTCAGAAAGCTAGCAGAGGCCTAGCAGAGGCGTCAGAAAGCCAGCAGAGGCCTAGCAGAGGCGTCAGAAAGCCAGCAGAGGCCTAGCAGAGGCGTCAGAAAGCTAGCAGAGGCCTAGCAGAGGCGTCAGAAAGCCAGCAGAGGCCTAGCAGAGGCGTCAGAAAGCCAGCAGAGGCCTAGCAGAGGCGTCAGAAAGCCAGCAGAGGCCTCAGAAAGCCAGCAGAGGCCTAGCAGAGGCGTCAGAAAGCCAGCAGAGGCGTCAGAAAGCCAGCAGAGGCCTAGCAGAGGCGTCAGAAAGCTAGCAGAGGCCTAGCAGAGGCGTCAGAAAGCCAGCAGAGGCCTAGCAGAGGCGTCAGAAAGCCAGCAGAGGCCTAGCAGAGGCGTCAGAAAGCCAGCAGAGGCCTAGCAGAGGCGTCAGAAAGGCCTAGCAGAGGCGTCAGAAAGCTAGCAGAGGCCTAGCAGAGGCGTCAGAAAGCCAGCAGAGGCCTAGCAGAGGCGTCAGAGAGTCAGCAGAGGCCTAGCAGAGGCGTCAGAAAGCTAGCAGAGGCCTAGCAGAGGCGTCAGAAAGCCAGCAGAGGCCTAGCAGAGGCGTCAGAAAGCCAGCAGAGGCCCAGCAGAGGCGTCAGAGAGCCAGCAGAGGCCCAGCAGAGGCGTCAGAAAGCCAGCAGAGGCCCAGCAGAGGCGTCAGAAAGCCAGCAGAGGCCCAGCAGAGGAGGCGTCAGAAAGCCAGAGAGGCGTCAGAAAGCAGAGGCCCAGCAGAGGCGTCAGAAACAGCAGAGGCCAGCAGAGGCGTCAGAGAGCCAGCAGAGGCCCAGCAGAGGCGTCAGAAAGCCAGCAGAGGCCCAGCAGAGGCGTCAGAAAGCCAGCAGAGGCCCAGCAGAGGCGTCAGAGGCGTCAGCAAAGCAGAGGCCCAGCAGAGGCGTCAGAAAGCCAGCAGAGGCCTAGCAGAGGCGTCAGAAAGCCAGCAGAGGCCTAGCAGAGGCGTCAGAAGAGTCAGCAGAGGCCCAGCAGAGGCTCAGAGGGCCCAGCAGAGGCGTCAGAGAGCCAGCAGAGGCCCAGCAGAGGCGGCAGAGAGCCAGCAGAGGCGTCAGAAAACCAGCAGAGGCGTCAGAGAGCCAGCAGAGGCGTCAGAGAGAGCAGAGGCCTAGCAGAGGCGTCAGAAAGCCAGCAGAGGCGTCAGAGAGCCAGCAGAGGCGTCAGAAAGTCAGCAGAGGCCTAGCAGAGGCAGCAGAGGCGTCAGAAGAGTCAGCAGAGGCCCACAGAGGCGTCAGAAAGCCAGCAGAGGCCCAGCAGAGGCGTCAGAAAGCCAGCAGAGGCCCAGCAAAGGCGTCAGAAGCAGAGGCCCAGCAGAGGCGTCAGAAAGCCAGCAGAGGCCCAGCAGAGGCGTCAGAAAGCCAGCAGAGGCCCAGCAGAGGCGTCAAAGCCAGCAGAGACCCAGCAGAGGCGTCAGAAAGCCAGCAGAGGCCTAGCAGAGGCGTCAGAAAGCCAGCAGAGGCCCGCAGAGGCGTCAGAAAGCTAGCAGAGGCCCAGCAGAGGCGGCAGAGAGCCAGCAGAGGCGTCAGAAAACCAGCAGAGGCGCAGAAAGGCGTCAGCAGAGGCCCAGCAGAGGCGTCAGAAAGCCAGCAGAGGCCCAGCAGAGGCGTCAGAGAGCCAGCAGAGGCCCAGCAGAGGCGTCAGAAAGCCAGCAGAGGCCCAGCAGAGGCGTCAGAAAAGGCCAGCAGAGGCCCAGCAGAGGCGTCAGAAAGCAACAGCAGAGGCGTCAGAGAGCCAGCAGAGGCCTAGCAGAGGCGTCAGAAAGCCAGAGAGGCGCAGAGACAGAACAGAACAGCAGAGGCCCAGCAGAGGCGTCAGAAAGCCAGTAGAGGCGTCAGAGAGCCAGCAGAGGCGTCAGAAAGTCAGCAGAGGCGTCTGAAAGCCAGCAGAGGCCCAGCGGAGGCGTCAGAAAGCCAGCAGAGGCCCAAAGAGGCGTCAGAACAGAAGCAGAGGCGTCAGAAAGCCAGCAGAGGCGTCAGAACAGAAGCAGCAGAGGCGTCAGAGAGCCAGCAGAGGCGTCAGAGAGACGGCAGAGGCCCAGCAGAGGCGTCAGAAAGTCAGCAGAGGCTACAGAGGCGTCAGAAAGCCAGCAGAGGCCTAGCAGAGGCGTCAGAAAGCCAGCAGAGGCCCAGCAGAGGCGTCAGAAAGCCAGCAGAGGCCCAGCAGAGGCGTCAGAAAGCCAGCAGAGGCCTAGCAGAGGCGTCAGAAAGCAGAGGCCTAGCAGAGGCGTCAGAAAGCCAGCAGAGGCGTCAGAAAGCTAGCAGAGGCGTCAGAAAGCCAGCAGAGGCGTCAGAGAGTCAGCAGAGGCCTAGCAGAGGCGTCAGAAAGCCAGCAGAGGCCTAGCAGAGGCGTCAGAAAGCCAGCAGAGGCCTAGCAGAGGCGTCAGAAAGCCAGCAGAGGCCTAGCAGAGGCGTCAGAAAGCCAGCAGAGGCCTAGCAGAGGCGTCAGAAAGCCAGCAGAGGCGTCAGAAAGCCAGCAGAGGCCTAGCAGAGGCGTCAGAAAGCCAGCAGAGGCCTAGCAGAGGCGTCAGAAAGCCAGCAGAGGCCTAGCAGAGGCGTCAGAAAGCTAGCAGAGGCCTAGCAGAGGCGTCAGAAAGCCAGCAGAGGCGTCAGAGAGCCAGCAGAGGCCTAGCAGAGGCGTCAGAAAGCCAGCAGAGGCCTAGCAGAGGCGTCAGAAAGCCAGCAGAGGCCTAGCAGAGGCGTCAGAAAGCAAGCAGAGGCCTAGCAGAGGCGTCAGAAAGCCAGCAGAGGCCTAGCAGAGGCGTCAGAAAGCCAGCAGAGGCCTAGCAGAGGCGTCAGAAAGCCAGCAGAGGCCTAGCAGAGGCGTCAGAGAGCCAGAAGAGGCGTCAGAAAGCCAGCAGAGGCGTCAGAGAGCCAGCAGAGGCCTAGCAGAGGCGTCAGAAAGCCAGCAGAGACCTAGCAGAGGCGTCAGAAAGCCAGCAGAGGCCTAGCAGAGGCGTCAGAAAGCCAGTAGAGGCCTAGCAGAGGCGTCAGAAAGCCAGCAGAGGCGTCAGAGAGCCAGTAGAGGCGTCAGAAAGCCAGCAGAGGCCTAGCAGAGGCGTCAGAAAGCCAGCAGAGGCCTAGCGGAGGCGTCAGAAAGCCAGCAGAGGCCTAGCAGAGGCGTCAGAGCCAGCAGAGGCCTAGCAGAGGCGTCAGAAAGCCAGCAGAGGCCTAGCAGAGGCGTCAGAGGCCTAGCAGAGGCGTCAGAAAGCCAGCAGAGGCCTAGCAGAGGCGTCAGACAGAGGCGTCAGAAAGCAGCAGAGGCCTAGCAGAGGCGTCAGAAAGCCAGCAGAGGCGTCAGAAAGCCAGCAGAGGCCTAGCAGAGGCGTCAGAAAGCCAGTAGAGGCTAGCAGAGGCGTCAGAAAGCCAGCAGAGGCCTAGCAGAGGCGTCAGAAAGCCAGCAGAGGCCTAGCGGAGGCGTCAGAAAGCCAGCAGAGGCGTAGCAGAGGCGTCAGAGAGCCAGCAGAGGCCTAGCAGAGGCGTCAGAAAGCCAGCAGAGACCTAGCAGAGGCGTCAGAAAGCCAGCAGAGGCGTCAGAAAGCTGGCAGATGCGTCAGAAAGCTAGCAGAGGCGTCAGAAAGCCAGCAGAGGCGTCAGAAAGCTAGCAGAGGCGTCAGAGAGTCAGCGGAGGCGTTAGAGAGTCAGCGGAGGCCTATCAGAGGCGTCAGAAAGCCAGAAGAGGCCTAGCAGAGGCGTCAGAGAGTCAACACAGGCCTAGCAGAGGCGTCAGAAAGCCAGAAGAGGCGTCAGAAAGCTAGCAGAGGCCTAGCAGAGGCGTCAGAAAGCCAGTAGAGGCGTCAGAGAGCCAGCAGAGGCGTCAGAAAGTCAGCAGAGGCCTCTGAAAGCTAGCAGAGGCCTAGCAGAGGCGTCAGAAAGCCACCAGAGGCGACAGAAAGCTGGCAGAGGCGTCAGAAAGCTAGCAGAGGCCTAGCAGAGGGGTCAGAAAGTTAGCAGAGGCGTCAGAGAGCCAGCAGAGGCGTTAGAAAGCCGGCAGAGGCGTCAGAGAGTCAGCAGAGGCCTAGCAGAGGCGTCAGAAAGCCAGCAGAGGCGTCAGAAAGCCAGCAGAGGCGTCAGAGAGTCGGCAGAGGCCTAGCAGAGGCGTCAGAGAGTCAGCAGAGGCCTAGCAGAGGCGTCAGAAAGCCATCAGAGGCGTCAGAGAGTCAGCAGATTCCTAGCAGAGGCGTCAGAAAGCCAGCAGAGGCGTCAGAGAGTCAGCAGAGGCCTAGCAGAGGCGTCAGAAAGCCAGCAGAGGCCTAGCAGAGGCATTAGAAAGCCAGCAGAGGCCTAGCAGAGGCGTCAGAAAGCCAGCAGAGGCCTAGCAGAGGCGTCAGAGAGCCAGCAGAGGCGTCAGAAAGCCAGCAGAGGCGCCAGAAAGCCAGCAGAGGCCTAGCAGAGGCGTCAGAAAGCCAGCAGAGGCGTCAGAGAGTCAGCAGAGGCCTAGCAGAGGCGTCAGAAAGCCAGCAGAGGCCTAGCAGAGGCGTCAGAGAGCCAGCAGAGGCGTCAGAGAGTCAGCAGAGGCCTAGCAGAGGCGTCAGAAAGCCAGCAGAGGCGTCAGAAAGCTAGCAGAGGCCTAGCAGAGGCGTCAGAAAGCTGGCAGAGGCCTAGCAGAGGCGTCAGAGAGCCAGCAGAGAGTCAGCAGAGGCCTAGCAGAGGCGTCAGAAAGCCAGCAGAGGCGTCAGAAAGCTGGCAGAGGCCTAGCAGAGGCGTCAGAGAGCCAGCAGAGAGTCAGCAGAGGCCTAGCAGAGGCGTCAGAAAGCCAGCAGAGGCGTCAGAAAGCCAGCAGAGGCGTCAGAGAGTCAGCAGAGGCCTAGCAGAGGCGTCAGAAAGCCAGCAGAGGCCTAGCAGAGGCGTCAGAAAGCCAGCAGAGAGGTCAGCAGAGGCCTAGCAGAGGCGTCAGAAAGCCAGCAGAGGCGTCAGAAAGCTGGCAGAGGCCTAGCAGAGGCGTCAGAGAGCCAGCAGAGAGTCAGCAGAGGCCTAGCAGAGGCGTCAGAAAGCCAGCAGAGGCGTCAGAAAGCCAGCAGAGGCGTCAGAGAGCCAGCAGAGTTCTAGCAGAGGCGTCAGAAAGCCAGCAGAGGCGTCAGAAAGCTAGCAGAGGCCTAGCAGAGGCGTCAGAAAGCCAGTAGAGGCGTCAGAGAGCCAGCAGAGGCGTCAGAGAGTCAGCAGAGGCGTCAGAAAGCTGGCAGAGGCGTCAGAATGCTAGCAGAGGCCTAGCAGAGGCGTCAGAAAGCCAGCAGAGGCGTCAGAAAGCTGGAAGAGGCCTAGCAGAGGCGTCAGAGAGCCAGCAGAGAGTCAGCAGAGGCCTAGCAGAGGCGTCAGAAAGCCAGCAGAGGCGTCAGAAAGCTGGCAGAGGCCTAGCAGAGGCGTCAGAGAGCCAGCAGAGAGTCAGCAGAGGCCTAGCAGAGGCGTCAGAAAGCCAGCAGAGGCGTCAGAAATCCAGCAGAGGCGTCAGAGAGTCAGCAGAGGCCTAGCAGAGGCGTCAGAAAGCAAGCAGAGGCGTCAGAAAGCCAGCAGAGGTCTGGCAGAGGCGTAAGAAAGCCAGCAGAGGCGTCAGAGAGTCAGCAGAGGCCTAGCAGAGGCGTCAGAAAGCCAGCAGAGGCGTCAGAGAGCCAGCAGAGGCGTCAGAAAGCCAGCAAAGGCCTAGCAGAGGCGTCAGAAAGCAAGCAGAGGCGTCAGAGAGTCAGCAGAGGCCTAGCAGAGGCGTCAGAAAGCAAGCAGAGGCGTCAGAAAGCCAGCAGAGGTCTGGCAGAGGCGTCAGAAAGCCAGCAGAGGCGTCAGAGAGTCAGCAGAGGCCTAGCAGAGGCGTCAGAAAGCCAGCAGAGGCGTCAGAAATCCAGCAGGAGTCAGCAGAGGCCTAGCAGAGGCGTCAGAAAGCCAGCAGAGGCGTCAGAGAGTCAGCGGAGGCCTAGCAGAGGCTTCAGAAAGCTGGCAGAGGCGTCAGAAAGCTAGCAGAGGCGTCAGAGAGTCAGCAGAGGCCTAGCAGAGCCAGCAGAGGCGTCAGAGAGTCAGCAGAGGCGTCAGAAAGCTAGCAGAGGCCTAGCAGAGGCGTCAGAAAGCCAGCAGAGGCCTAGCAGAGGCGTCAGAAAGCTAGCAGAGGCCTAGCAGAGGCGTCAGAAAGCCAGCAGAGGCGTCAGAGAGCCAGCAGAGGCCTAGCAGAGGCGTCAGAAAGCCAGCAGAGACCTAGCAGAGGCGTCAGAAAGCCAGCAGAGGCGTCAGAAAGCCAGCAGAGGCGTCAGAAAGCTAGCAGAGGCCTAGCAGAGGCGTCAGAGAGCCAGCAGAGAGTCAGCAGAGGCCTAGCAGAGGCGTCAGAAAGCCAGCAGAGGCGTCAGAAATCCAGCAGAGGCGTCAGAGAGTCAGCAGAGGCCTAGCAGAGGCGTCAGAAAGCAAGCAGAGGCGTCAGAGAGTCAGCAGAGGCCTAGCAGAGGCGTCAGAAAGCCAGCAGAGGCGTCAGAGAGCCAGCAGAGGCGTCAGAAAGCTAGCAGAGGCCTAGCAGAGGCGTCAGAAAGCCAGCAGAGGCGACAGAAAGCTGGCAGAGGCGTCAGAAAGCTAGCAGAGGCCTAGCAGAGCCAGCAGAGGCGTCAGAGAGCCAGCAGAGAGTCAGCAGAGGCCTAGCAGAGGCGTCAGAAAGCCAGCAGAGGCGTCAGAAATCCAGCAGAGGCGTCAGAGAGTCAGCAGAGGCCTAGCAGAGGCGTCAGAAAGCAAGCAGAGGCGTCAGAAAGCCAGCAGAGGTCTGGCAGAGGCGTAAGAAAGCCAGCAGAGGCGTCAGAGAGTCAGCAGAGGCCTAGCAGAGGCGTCAGAAAGCCAGCAGAGGCGTCAGAGAGCCAGCAGAGGCGTCAGAAAGCTAGCAGAGGCCTAGCAGAGGCGTCAGAAAGCCAGCAGAGGCGACAGAAAGCTGGCAGAGGCGTCAGAAAGCTAGCAGAGGCCTAGCAGAGCCAGCAGAGGCGTCAGAGAGTCAGCAGAGGCGTCAGAAAGCTAGCAGAGGCCTAGCAGAGGCGTCAGAAAGCCAGCAGAGGCGACAGAAAGCTGGCAGAGGCGTCAGAAAGCTAGCAGAGGCCTAGCAGAGGCGTCAGAGAGCCAGCAGAGGCCTAGCAGAGGCGTCAGAAAGCCACCAGAGGCGTCAGAGAGCCAGCAGAGTTCTAGCAGAGGCGTCAGAAAGCCAGCAGAGGCGTCAGAAAGCTAGCAGAGGCCTAGCAGAGGCGTCAGAGAGCCAGCAGAGGCCTAGCAGAGGCGTCAGAAAGCCAGCAGAGGCGTCAGAGAGCCAGCAGAGTTCTAGCAGAGGCGTCAGAAAGCCAGCAGAGGCGTCAGAAAGCTAGCAGAGGCCTAGCAGAGGCGTCAGAAAGCCAGTAGAGGCGTCAGAGGCATCAGAGGCCTAGCAGAGGCGTCAGAAAGTCAGCAGAGGCCTAGCAGAGGCGTCAGAAAGCTAGCAGAGGCCTAGCAGAGGCGTCAGAAAGCCAGCAGAGGCGTCAGAAAACTGGCAGAGGCCTAGCAGAGGCGTCAGAGAGCCAGCAGAGGCGTCAGAGAGCCAGCAGAGGCCTAGCAGAGGCGTCAGAAAGCCAGCAGAGACCTAGCAGAGGCGTCAGAAAGCCAGCAGAGGCGTCAGAAAGCCAGCAGAGACCTAGCAGAGGCGTCAGAAAGCCAGAAGAGGCGTCAGAAAGCTAGCAGAGGCCTAGCAGAGGCGTCAGAAAGCCAGTAGAGGCGTCAGAGAGCCAGCAGAGGCGTCAGAAAGTAAGCAGAGGCGTCTGAAAGCTAGCAGAGGCCTAGCGGAGGCGTCAGAAAGCCAGCAGAGGCGACAGAAATCTGGCAGAGGCGTCAGAAAGCTAGCAGAGGCCTAGCAGAGGCGTCAGAAAGTTAGCAGAGGCGTCAGAGAGCCAGCAGAGGCGTCAGAAAGCTGGCAGATGCGTCAGAAAGCTAGCAGAGGCGTCAGAAAGCCAGCAGAGGCGTCAGAAAGCTAGCAGAGGCGTCAGAGAGTCAGCGGAGGCGTTAGAGAGTCAGCGGAGGCCTATCAGAGGCGTCAGAAAGCCAGAAGAGGCCTAGCAGAGGCGTCAGAGAGTCAACACAGGCCTAGCAGAGGCGTCAGAAAGCCAGCAGAGGCGTCAGAAAGCCAGCAGAGGCGTCAGAGAGTCGGCAGAGGCCTAGCAGAGGCGTCAGAGAGTCAACACAGGCCTAGCAGAGGCGTCAGAAAACCAGCAGAGGCCTAGCAGAGGCGTCAGAGAATCAGCAGATGCGTCAGAAAGCCAGCATAAGCGTCAGAAAGACAGCATAGGCCTAGCAGAGGCGTCAGAAAGCCAGCAGAGGCGTCAGAGAGTCAGCAGAGTCCTAGCAGAGGCGTCAGAAAGCCACCAGATGCCTAGCAGAGGCGTCAGAAAGCCAGCAGAGGCTCAGCAGAGGCGTCAGAGAGTCAGCAGATGCCTAACTTTAAAAAAATAATAATTTTTAATAATTTCTAATTTTATAATATTTTTTTTTTTCCCTTTTTTAGGCTTTTTTTTGTCGTTCTAGATGATTTTGGAACTTATTTTGGAATCACCACATTTTAAGTTTTTATCTTGATTTTCTCTGCAAAATTTTAACCGATTTTTAG
>JAECXC010003356.1:0-16149 GCA_018152125.1 Drosophila dunni | reverse complement strand
AAATTTTTGAAATCAAGATTAATGCTCTAAATGTTGTGATTCCAAAATGAGGTCTAAAATCGTCTAGGACGACTAGAAACGTCTAAAAATGAAAAAATAAAAAAAGTTGAAAAAAAAAATTTAAAAATTGTCCGAAATCATAATTACTTTGAAGTAAGAGTCAATATAAATGGTATTTCAATTAAAATTCGGTTGAGGTTTTCACAGAGGAAAAATCAAGAGATTAATGCTCTAAATGTGGTGATTCCAAAAATAAGGTCTAAAATCGTATAAGGACTACTAGAAACGCCTAAAAATGAAAAAAAATAAAAAAGTTGAAAAAAATTGTAAATTGTCGAAATCAAGATTAATGCTCTAAATGTGGTGATTCCAAAATAAGGGTCTAAAATCGTCTAGGACGACTAGAAACGCCTAAAAATGACAAAAATAAAAAAAGTTGAAAAAAATTTTTAAATTGTCGAAATCATAATTATTTTGAAGTAGAGTCAATATAAATGGTATTCCAATTAAAAACCGGTTGAGTTTCCACAGAGAAAATCAAGATTAATGCTCTAAATGTGGTGATTCCAAAATAAGGTCCAAAATCGTCTAGGACGCCTAGAAACGCCCTAAAAATGAAAAAAAAAAAAAAAGGGTAGAAAAAAATTTTGAATTGTCGAAATCATAATTATTTTGAAGTAGAGTCAATATAAATGGTATTCCAAATAAAAATCGGTTGAGTTTTCACAGAGAAAATCAAGATTAATGCTCTAAATGTGGTGATTCCAAAATAAGGTCTAAAATCGTCTAGGACGACTGAAACGCTTAAAAATGACAAAATAAAAATAGTAGAAAAACAATTTTAAATTGTCGAAATCATAATTATTTTGAAGTAGAGTCAATATAAATGGTATTCCAATTAAAAACCGGTTGAGTTTTCACAGAGAAAATCAAGATTAATGCCTAAAGTGGTGATTCCAAAATAAGGTCTAAAATCGTATAGTTGACGACTAGAAACGCCTAAAAATGAAAAAAATAAAAAAAAAAAAAAATTGTAAATTGTCGAAATCAAGATTAATGCTCTAAATGTGGAGATTCCAAAAATAAGGTTTAAAATCGTCTAGGACGACTAGAAACGCCTAAAAATGACAAAATAAAAAAAAGTTGAAAAAAAAATTATAAATTGTCCAAATCATAATTATTTTGAGGTAGAGTCAATATAAATGGTATTCCAATTAAAAAATCGGTTGAGTTTTCACAGAGAAAATTAAGATTAATGCTCTAAATGTGGGGATTCCAAAATAAGGTCCAAAATCGTCTAGGACGCCTAAGAAACGCCTAAAAATGAAAAAAAAAAAAAAGTTGAAAAAAAATTTTAAATTGTCGAAATCATAATTATTTTGAAGTAGAGTCAATATAAATGGTATTTCAATTAAAAATGGTTGAGTTTTCACAGAGAAAATCAAGATTAATGCTCTAAATGTGATGATTCCAAAACAAGGTCCAAAATCGTCTAGGACGCCTAGAAACGCCTAAAAATGTAAAAACAAAAAAAAGGTGAAAAAAATTTTAAATTGTCGAAATCATAATTATTTTGAAGTAGAGTCAATATAAATGGTATTCCAATTAAAAAACCGGTTGAGTTTTCACAGAAAAAATCAAGACTAATGCTCTTAATGTGGCGATTCCAAAATAAGGTTTAAAATCGTCTAGGACGACTAGAAACGCCTAAAAATGAAAAAATAAAAAAGTTGAAAAAAATTATAAATTGTCCAAATCATAATTATTTTGAAGTAGAGTCAATATAAATGGTATTCCAATTAAAAATCGGTTGAGTTTTCACAGAGAAAATTAAGATTAATGCTCTAAATGTGGGGATTCCAAAATAAGGTCTAAAATCGTCTAGGACTACTAGAAACGCCTAAAAATGAAAAAAATAAAAAAAGTTGAATAAAAATTTTAAATTGTCGAAATCAAGATTAATGCTCTAAATGTGGTGATTCCAAAATAAGGTCTAAAATAGTCTAGGACGACTAGAAACGTCTTCAAATGAAATAATAAAAAAAAAAAAATGTTAAATTGTCGAAATCATAATTATTTTTTAAGTAGAGTCAATATAAATGGTATTTCAATTAAAAACCGGTTGAGTTTTTACAAAGAAAATCAAGATTAATGCTCTAAATGTGGTGATTCCAAAATAAGGTCCAAAATCGTCTAGGACGCCTTGAAACGCCTAAAAATGAAAAAAAAAAAGGTGAAAAAATTTTTAAATTGTCGAAATCATAATTATTTTGAAGTAGAGTCAATATAAATGGTATTTCAATTAAAAATGGTTGAGTTTTCACAGAGAAAATCAAGATTAATGCTCTTAATGTGGAGATTCCAAAATAAGGTCTAAAATCGTCTAGGACGACTAGAAACGCCAAAAAATGACAAAATAAAAAAAGTAGAAAAAAAATTTTAAATTGTCGAAATCATAATTATTTTGAGGTAAAGTCAATATAAATGGTATTCCAATTAAAAACCGGTTGAGTTTTTACAAAGAAAATCAAGATTATAGCTCTAAATGTGGTGATTCCAAAACATGGTCCAAAATCGTCTAGGACGCCTTGAAACCCCCTAAAAATGAAAAAACAAAAAAAAAAAGGTGAAAAAAATTTTAAATTGTCGAAATCATAATTATTTTGAAGTAGAGTCAATATAAATGGTATTTCAATTAAAAATGGTTGAGTTTTCACAGAGAAAATCAAGATTAATGCTCTTAATGTGGAGATTCCAAAATAAGGTCTAAAATCGTCTAGGACGACTAGAAACGCCTAAAAATGACAAAATAAAATAAGTAGAAAAAAAATTTTAAATTGTCGAAATCATAATTATTTTGAGGTAAAGTCAATATAAATGGTATTCCAATTAAAAACCGGTTGAGTTTTCACAGAGATAATCAAGATTAATGTTCTTAATGTGGTGATTCCAAAATAAGGTCTAAAATCGTCTAGGACGACTAGAAACGCCTAAAAATGAAAAAATATAAAAAGTTGAAAAAAAATTATAAATTGTCGAAATCATAATTATTTTGAAGTAGTGTCAATATAAATGGTATTCAAATTAAAAACCGGTTGAGTTTTCACAGAGAAAATCAAGATTAATGCTCTAAATGTGGTGATTCCAAAATAAGGTCTAAAATCGTCTAGGACGACTAGAAACGCCTAAAAATGAAAAAAAAAAAAAAAGTTGAAAAAAATTTTAAATTGTCGAAATCATAATTATTTTGAAGTAGAGTCAATATAAATGGTATTTCAATTTAAAACCGGTCGAGTTTTCACAGAGAAAATCAAGATAAATGCTCTAAATGTGGTGATTCCAAAATAAGGTCTAAAATCGTCTAGGACGACTAGAAACGCCTAAAAATGAAAAAATAAAAAAAATTCAAAAAAAATTGTAAATTGTCGAAATCAAGATTAATGCTCTAAATGTGGAGATTCCAAAATAAGGTCTAAAATCGTCTAGGACGACTAGAAACGCCTAAAAATGACAAAATAAAAAAAGTTGAAAAAAAATTTTAAATTGTCGAAATCATAATTATTTTGAAGTAGAGTCAATATAAATGGTATTTCAATTAAAAACCGGTTGAGTTTTTACAAAGAAAATCAAGATTATAGCTCTAAATGTGGTGATTCCAAAACAAGGTCCAAAATCGTCTAGGACGCCTTGAAACGCCTAAAAATGAAAAAACAAAAAAAAAGGTGAAAAAAATTTTAAATTGTCGAAATCATAATTATTTTGAAGTAGAGTCAATAAAAATGGTATTTCAATTAAAAATGGTTGAGTTTTCACAGAGAAAATCAAGATTAATGCTTTAAATGTGGAGATTCCAAAATAAGGTCTAAAATCGTCTAGGACGACTAGAAACGCCAAAAAATGACAAAATAAAAAAAGTAGAAAAAAAATTTTAAATTGTCGAAATCATAATTATTTTGAGGTAAAGTCAATATAAATGGTATTCCAATTAAAAACCGGTAGAGTTTTTACAAAGAAAATCAAGATTATAGCTCTAAATGTGGTGATTCCAAAACATGGTCCAAAATCGTCTAGGACGCCTTGAAACCCCTAAAAATGAAAAAACAAAAAAAAAGGTGAAAAAAATTTTAAATTGTCGAAATCATAATTATTTTGAGGTAAAGTCAATATAAATGGTATTCCAATTAAAAACCGGTTGAGTTTTCACAGAGATAATCAAGATTAATGCTCTTAATGTGGTGATTCCAAAATAAGGTCTAAAATCGTCTAGGACGACTAGAAACGCCTAAAAATGAAAAAATATTAAAGTTGAAAAAAAATTATAAATTGTCGAAATCATAATTATTTTGAAGTAGTGTCAATATAAATGGTATTCCAATTAAAAACCGGTTGAGTTTTCACAGAGAAAATCAAGATTAATGCTCTAAATGTGGTGATTCCAAAATAAGGTCTAAAATCGTCTAGGACGACTAGAAACGCCTAAAAATGAAAAAAATAAAAAAAGTTGAAAAAAAATTTTAAATTGTCGAAATCAAGATTAATGCTCTAAATGTGGTGATTCCAAAATAAGGTCCAAAATCGTCTAGGATGCCTTGAAACGCCTAAAAATGAATAAATAAAAAAAGTTGAAAAAAATTATAAATTGTCCAAATCATAATTATTTTGAAGTAGAGTCAATATAAATGGTATTCCAATTAAAAATCGGTTGAGTTTTCACAGAGAAAATCAAGATTAATGCTCTAAATGTGGTGATTCCAAAATAAGGTCTAAAATCGTCTAGGACGACTAGAAACGCCAAAAAATGACAAAATAAAAAAAGTAGAAAAAAATTTTAATTTGTCCAAATCATAATTATTTTGAAGTAGAGTCAATATAAATGGTATTCCAATTAAAAACCGGTTGAGTTTTTACAAAGAAAATCAAGATTATAGCTCTAAATGTGGTGATTCCAAAACATGGTCCAAAATCGTCTAGGACGCCTTGAAACCCCTAAAAATGAAAAAACAAAAAAAAAAGGTGAAAAAAATTTTAAATTGTCGAAAATAAGGTCTAAAATCGTCTAGGACGACTAGAAACGCCAAAAAATGACAAAATAAAAAAAGTAGAAAAAAAATTTTAAATTGTCGAAATCATAATTATTTTGAGGTAAAGTCAATATAAATGGTATTCCAATTAAAAACCGGTTGAGTTTTTACAAAGAAAATCAAGATTATAGCTCTAAATGTGGTGATTCCAAAACATGGTCCAAAATCGTCTAGGACGCCTTGAAACCCCTAAAAATGAAAAAACAAAAAAAAAAAAAAGTGAAAAAAATTTTAAATTGTCGAAATCATAATTATTTTGAGGTAAAGTCAATATAAATGGTATTCCAATTAAAAACCGGTTGAGTTTTCACAGAGATAATCAAGATTAATGCTCTTAATGTGGTGATTCCAAAATAAGGTCTAAAATCGTCTAGGACGACTAGAAACGCCTAAAAATGAAAAAAATATTAAAGTTGAAAAAAAATTATAAATTGTCGAAATCATAATTATTTTGAAGTAGTGTCAATATAAATGGTATTCCAATTAAAAACCGGTTGAGTTTTCACAGAGAAAATCAAGATTAATGCTCTAAATGTGGTGATTCCAAAATAAGGTCTAAAATCGTCTAGGACGACTAGAAACGCCTAAAAATGAAAAAAATAAAAAAGTTGAAAAAAAAAATTTTTAAATTGTCGAAATCAAGATTAATGCTCTAAATGTGGTGATTCCAAAATAAGGTCCAAAATCGTCTAGGATGCCTTGAAACGCCTAAAAATGAATAAATAAAAAAAGTTGAAAAAAAATTATAAATTGTCCAAATCATAATTATTTTGAAGTAGAGTCAATATAAATGGTATTCCAATTAAAAACCGGTTGAGTTTTCACAGAGAAAATCAAGATTAATGCTCTAAATGTGGTGATTCCAAAATAAGGTCTAAAATCGTCTAGGACGACTAGAAACGCCAAAAAATGACAAAATAAAAAAAGTAGAAAAAAAAATTTTAATTTGTCCAAATCATAATTATTTTGAAGTAGAGTCAATATAAATGGTATTCCAATTAAAAACCGGTAGAGTTTTTACAAAGAAAATCAAGATTATAGCTCTAAATGTGGTGATTCCAAAACATGGTCCAAAATCGTCTAGGACGCCTTGAAACCCCTAAAAATGAAAAAAACAAAAAAAAAAGGTGAAAAAAAATTTTAAATTGTCGAAATCATAATTATTTTGAGGTTAAGTCAATATAAATGGTATTCCAATTAAAAACCGGTTGAGTTTTCACAGAGAAAATCAAGATTAATGCTCTTAATGTGGTGATTCCAAAATAAGGTCCAAAATCGTCTAGGACGCCTAGAAACGCCTAAAAATGAAAAAACAAAAAAAGTTGAAAAAAATTTTAAATTGTCGAAATCATAATTATTTTGAAGTAGTGTCAATATAAATGGTATTCCAATTAAAAACCGGTTGAGTTTTCACAGAGAAAATCAAGATTAATGCTCTTAATGTGGTGATTCCAAAATAAGGTCTAAAATCGTCTAGGACGACTAGAAACGCCTAAAAATGAAAAAATAAAAAAGGTTGAAAAAAATTTTAAATTGTCGAAATCATAATTATTTTGAAGTAGTGTCAATATAAATGGTATTCCAATTAAAAACCGGTTGAGTTTTCACAGAGAAAATCAAGATTAATGCTCTAAATGTGGTGATTCCAAAATAAGGTCTAAAATCGTCTAGGACGACTAGAAACGCCTAAAAATGAAAAAATAAAAAAAAGTTGAAAAAAAATTTTTAAATTGTCGAAATTAAGATTAATGCTCTAAATGTGGTGATTCCAAAATAAGGTCCAAAATCGTCTAGGATGCCTTGAAACGCCTAAAAATGAATAAATAAAAAAAGTTGAAAAAAATTATAAATTGTCCAAATCATAATTATTTTGAAGTAGAGTCAATATAAATGGTATTCCAATTAAAAATCGGTTGAGTTTTCACAGAGAAAATTAAGATTAACGCTCTAAATGTGGTGATTCCAAAATAAGGTCTAAAATCGTCTAGGACTACTAGAAACGCCTAAAAATGAAAAAATAAAAAAAGTTGATAAAAATTTTAAATTGTCGAAATCATAATTATTTTGAAGTAGTGTCAATATAAATGGTATTCCAATTAAAAATCGGTTGAGTTTTCACAGAGAAAATCAAGATTAATGCTCTAAATGTGGTGATTCCAAAATAAGGTCTAAAATCGTCTAGGACGACTAGAAACGCCTAAAAATGAAAAAAATAAAAAAAGTTGAAAAAAAATTTTAAATTGTCGAAATCAAGATTAATGCTCTAAATGTGGTGATTCCAAAATAAGGTCCAAAATCGTCTAGGATGCCTTGAAACGCCTAAAAATGAATAAATAAAAAAAGTTGAAAAAAATTATAAATTGTCCAAATCATAATTATTTTGAAGTAGAGTCAATATAAATGGTATTCCAATTAAAAACCGGTTGAGTTTTCACAGAGAAAATCAAGATTAATGCTCTAAATGTGGTGATTCCAAAATAAGGTCTAAAATCGTCTAGGACGACTAGAAACGCCAAAAAATGACAAAATAAAAAAAGTAGAAAAAAAATTTTAATTTGTCCAAATCATAATTATTTTGAAGTAGAGTCAATATAAATGGTATTCCAATTAAAAACCGGTAGAGTTTTTACAAAGAAAATCAAGATTATAGCTCTAAATGTGGTGATTCCAAAACATGGTCCAAAATCGTCTAGGACGCCTTGAAACCCCTAAAAATGAAAAAACAAAAAAAAAGGTGAAAAAAATTTTAAATTGTCGAAAATAAGGTCTAAAATCGTCTAGGACGACTAGAAACGCCAAAAAATGACAAAATAAAAAAAGTAGAAAAAAAATTTTAAATTGTCGAAATCATAATTATTTTGAGGTAAAGTCAATATAAATGGTATTCCAATTAAAAACCGGTAGAGTTTTTACAAAGAAAATCAAGATTATAGCTCTAAATGTGGTGATTCCAAAACATGGTCCAAAATCGTCTAGGACGCCTTGAAACCCCTAAAAATGAAAAAACAAAAAAAAAGGTGAAAAAAATTTTAAATTGTCGAAATCATAATTATTTTGAGGTAAAGTCAATATAAATGGTATTCCAATTAAAAACCGGTTGAGTTTTCACAGAGATAATCAAGATTAATGCTCTTAATGTGGTGATTCCAAAATAAGGTCTAAAATCGTCTAGGACGACTAGAAACGCCTAAAAATGAAAAAATATTAAAAGTTGAAAAAAAATTATAAATTGTCGAAATCATAATTATTTTGAAGTAGTGTCAATATAAATGGTATTCCAATTAAAAACCGGTTGAGTTTTCACAGAGAAAATCAAGATTAATGCTCTAAATGTGGTGATTCCAAAATAAGGTCTAAAATCGTCTAGGACGACTAGAAACGCCTAAAAATGAAAAAATAAAAAAAGTTGAAAAAAAATTTTAAATTGTCGAAATCAAGATTAATGCTCTAAATGTGGTGATTCCAAAATAAGGTCCAAAATCGTCTAGGATGCCTTGAAACGCCTAAAAATGAATAAATAAAAAAAGTTGAAAAAAATTATAAATTGTCCAAATCATAATTATTTTGAAGTAGAGTCAATATAAATGGTATTCCAATTAAAAACCGGTTGAGTTTTCACAGAGAAAATCAAGATTAATGCTCTAAATGTGGTGATTCCAAAATAAGGTCTAAAATCGTCTAGGACGACTAGAAACGCCAAAAAATGACAAAATAAAAAAAGTAGAAAAAAATTTTAATTTGTCCAAATCATAATTATTTTGAAGTAGAGTCAATATAAATGGTATTCCAATTAAAAACCGGTAGAGTTTTTACAAAGAAAATCAAGATTATAGCTCTAAATGTGGTGATTCCAAAACATGGTCCAAAATCGTCTAGGACGCCTTGAAACCCCTAAAAATGAAAAAACAAAAAAAAAGGTGAAAAAAATTTTAAATTGTCGAAATCATAATTATTTTGAGGTTAAGTCAATATAAATGGTATTCCAATTAAAAACCGGTTGAGTTTTCACAGAGAAAATCAAGATTAATGCTCTTAATGTGGTGATTCCAAAATAAGGTCCAAAATCGTCTAGGACGCCTAGAAACGCCTAAAAATGAAAAAATATTAAAAGTTGAAAAAAATTTTAAATTGTCGAAATCATAATTATTTTGAAGTAGTGTCAATATAAATGGTATTCCAATTAAAAACCGGTTGAGTTTTCACAGAGATAATCAAGATTAATGCTCTTAATGTGGTGATTCCAAAATAAGGTCTAAAATCGTCTAGGACGACTAGAAACGCCTAAAAATGAAAAAAATATAAAAAGTTGAAAAAAATTATAAATTGTCGAAATCATAATTATTTTGAAGTAGTGTCAATATAAATGGTATTCCAATTAAAAACCGGTTGAGTTTTCACAGAGAAAATCAAGATTAATGCTCTAAATGTGGTGATTCCAAAATAAGGTCTAAAATCGTCTAGGACGACTAGAAACGCCTAAAAATGAAAAAAAAAAAAAGTTGAAAAAAAATTTTAAATTGTCGAAATTAAGATTAATGCTCTAAATGTGGTGATTCCAAAATAAGGTCCAAAATCGTCTAGGATGCCTTGAAACGCCTAAAAATGAATAAATAAAAAAAGTTGAAAAAAAATTATAAATTGTCCAAATCATAATTATTTTGAAGTAGAGTCAATATAAATGGTATTCCAATTAAAAATCGGTTGAGTTTTCACAGAGAAAATTAAGATTAACGCTCTAAATGTGGGGATTCCAAAATAAGGTCTAAAATCGTCTAGGACTACTAGAAACGCCTAAAAATGAAAAAATAAAAAAAGTTGAATAAAAATTTTAAATTGTCGAAATCAAGATTAATGCTCTAAATGTGGTGATTCCAAAATAAGGTCTAAAATAGTCTAGGACGACTAGAAACGTCTTCAAATGAAATAATAAAAAAAAGTTGAAAAAAAATTTTAAATTGTCGAAATCATAATTATTTTGAAGTAGAGTCAATATAAATGGTATTTCAATTAAAAACCGGTTGAGTTTTTACAAAGAAAATCAAGATTATAGCTCTAAATGTGGTGATTCCAAAACAAGGTCCAAAATCGTCTAGGACGCCTTGAAACGCCTAAAAATGAAAAAACAAAAAAAAAAGGTGAAAAAAATTTTAAATTGTCGAAATCATAATTATTTTGAAGTAGAGTCAATATAAATGGTATTTCAATTAAAAATGGTTGAGTTTTCACAGAGAAAATCAAGATTAATGCTCTTAATGTGGAGATTCCAAAATAAGGTCTAAAATCGTCTAGGACGACTAGAAACGCCTAAAAATGACAAAATAAAAAAAGTAGAAAAAAAATTTTAAATTGTCGAAATCATAATTATTTTGAGGTAAAGTCAATATAAATGGTATTCCAATTAAAAACCGGTTGAGTTTTTACAAAGAAAATCAAGATTATAGCTCTAAATGTGGTGATTCCAAAACATGGTCCAAAATCGTCTAGGACGCCTTGAAACCCCTAAAAATGAAAAAACAAAAAAAAAGGTGAAAAAAATTTTAAATTGTCGAAATCATAATTATTTTGAAGTAGAGTCAATATAAATGGTATTTCAATTAAAAATGGTTGAGTTTTCATAGAGAAAATCAAGATTAATGCTCTTAATGTGGAGATTCCAAAATAAGGTCTAAAATCGTCTAGGACGACTAGAAACGCCTAAAAATGACAAAATAAAAAAAGTAGAAAAAAAATTTTAAATTGTCGAAATCATAATTATTTTGAGGTAAAGTCAATATAAATGGTATTCCAATTAAAAACCGGTTGAGTTTTCACAGAGATAATCAAGATTAATGTTCTTAATGTGGTGATTCCAAAATAAGGTCTAAAATCGTCTAGGACGACTAGAAACGCCTAAAAATGAAAAAATAAAAAAAAGTTGAAAAAAAATTATAAATTGTCGAAATCATAATTATTTTGAAGTAGTGTCAATATAAATGGTATTCCAATTAAAAACCGGTTGAGTTTTCACAGAGAAAATCAAGATTAATGCTCTAAATGTGGTGATTCCAAAATAAGGTCTAAAATCGTCTAGGACGACTAGAAACGCCTAAAAATGAAAAAATAAAAAAAGTTGAAAAAAAATTTAAATTGTCGAAATCAAGATTAATGCTCTAAATGTGGTGATTCCAAAATAAGGTCCAAAATCGTCTAGGACGCCTTGAAACGCCTAAAAATGAAAAAATAAAAAAAGTTGAAAAAAATTTAAATTGTCGAAATCATAATTATTTTGAAGTAGAGTCAATATAAATGGTATTTCAATTAAAAACCGGTTGAGTTTTCACAGAGAAAATCAAGATTAATGCTCTAAATGTGGTGATTCCAAAATAAGGTCTAAAATCGTCTAGGACGACTAGAAACGCCTAAAAATGAAAAAATAAAAAAAATTCAAAAAAAATTGTAAACTGTCGAAATCAAGATTAATGCTCTAAATGTGGAGATTCCAAAATAAGGTCTAAAATCGTCTAGGACGACTAGAAACGCCTAAAAATGACAAAATAAAAAAAGTAGAAAAAAATTTTAAATTGTCGAAATCATAATTATTTTGAGGTAGAGTCAATATAAATGGTATTCCAATTAAAAACCGGTTGAGTTTTCACAGAGAAAATCAAGATTAATGCTATAAATGTGGTGATTCCAAAATAAGGTCCAAAATCGTCTAGGACGCCTAGAAACGCCTAAAAATGAAAAAACAAAAAAAAAGTGAAAAAAATTTTAAATTGTCGAAATCATAATTATTTTGAAGTAGAGTCAATATAAATGGTATTTCAAAATAAAAATGGTTGAGTTTTCACAGAGAAAATCAAGATTAATGCTCTAAGTGTGGTGATTCCAAAATAAGGTCTAAAATCGTCTAGGACGACTAGAAACGCTTAAAAATGACAAAATAAAAATAGTAGAAAAACAATTTTAAATTGTCGAAATCATAATTATTTTGAGGTAAAGTCAATATAAATGGTATTCCAATTAAAAACCGGTTGAGTTTTCACAGAGATAATCAAGATTAATTAAAATTAAGAAACGCTTAAAAATGAAAAAATAAAAAAAGTTGAAAAAAAATTATAAATTGTCCAAATCATAATTATTTTGAAGTAGAGTCAATATAAATGGTATTCCAATTAAAAACCGGTTGAGTTTTCACAGAAAAAATCAAGACTAATGCTCTTAATGTGGCGATTCCAAAATAAGGTTTAAAATCGTCTAGGACGACTAGAAACGCCTAAAAATGAAAAAATAAAAAGAGTTGAAAAAAAATTATAAATTGTCCAAATCATAATTATTTTGAAGTAGAGTCAATATAAATGGTATTCCAATTAAAAATCGGTTGAGTTTTCACAGAGAAAATTAAGATTAATGCTCTAAATGTGGTGATTCCAAAATAAGGTCTAAAATCGTCTAGGACTACTAGAAACGCCTAAAAATGAAAAAATAAAAAAAAGTTGAATAAAAATTTTAAATTGTCGAAATCAAGATTAATGCTCTAAATGTGGTGATTCCAAAATAAGGTCTAAAATAGTCTAGGACGACTAGAAACGTCTTCAAATGAAATAATAAAAAAAGTTGAAAAAAAATTTTAAATTGTCGAAATCATAATTATTTTGAAGTAGAGTCAATATAAATGGTATTTCAATTAAAAACCGGTTGAGTTTTTACAAAGAAAATCAAGATTATAGCTCTAAATGTGGTGATTCCAAAACAAGGTCCAAAATCGTCTAGGACGCCTTGAAACGCCTAAAAATGAAAAAACAAAAAAAAAGGTGAAAAAAATTTTAAATTGTCGAAATCATAATTATTTTGAAGTAGAGTCAATAAAAATGGTATTTCAATTAAAAATGGTTGAGTTTTCACAGAGAAAATCAAGATTAATGCTTTAAATGTGGAGATTCCAAAATAAGGTCTAAAATCGTCTAGGACGACTAGAAACGCCAAAAAATGACAAAATAAAAAAAGTAGAAAAAAAAATTTTAAATTGTCGAAATCATAATTATTTTGAGGTAAAGTCAATATAAATGGTATTCCAATTAAAAACCGGTTGAGTTTTTACAAAGAAAATCAAGATTATAGCTCTAAATGTGGTGATTCCAAAACATGGTCCAAAATCGTCTAGGACGCCTTGAAACCCCTAAAAATGAAAAAACAAAAAAAAGGTGAAAAAAATTTTAAATTGTCGAAATCATAATTATTTTGAAGTAGAGTCAATATAAATGGTATTCCAATTAAAAATCGGTTGAGTTTTCATAGAGAAAATCAAGATTAATGCTCTTAATGTGGAGATTCCAAAATAAGGTCTAAAATCGTCTAGGACGACTAGAAACGCCAAAAATGGCAAAAAAAAAAGTAAAAAAAATTTTTTTTTTTTTAATTTTTTTTTAAAAAAAAGTGTTTTCAGAGATAATAAAGATTAATGCTCTTAATGTGGTGATTCCAAAATAAGGTCTAAAATCGTCTAGGACGACTAGAAACGCCTAAAAATGAAAAAATATAAAAAGTTGAAAAAAATTATAAATTGTCGAAATCATAATTATTTTGAAGTAGTGTCAATATAAATGGTATTCCAATTAAAAACCGGTTGAGTTTTCACAGAGAAAATCAAGATTAATGCTCTAAATGTGGTGATTCCAAAATAAGGTCTAAAATCGTCTAGGACGACTAGAAACGCCTAAAAATGAAAAAATAAAAAAAAGTTGAAAAAAAATTTTAAATTGTCGAAATCAAGATTAATGCTCTAAATGTGGTGATTCCAAAATAAGGTCCAAAATCGTCTAGGACGCCTTGAAACGCCTAAAAATGAATAAATAAAAAAAGTTGAAAAAAATTATAAATTGTCCAAATCATAATTATTTTGAAGTAGAGTCAATATAAATGGTATTCCAATTAAAAACCGGTTGAGTTTTCACAGAGAAAATCAAGATTAATGCTCTAAATGTGGTGATTCCAAAATAAGGTCTAAAATCGTCTAGGACGACTAGAAACGCCAAAAAATGACAAAATAAAAAAAGTAGAAAAAAAATTTTAATTTGTCCAAATCATAATTATTTTGAAGTAGAGTCAATATAAATGGTATTCCAATTAAAAACCGGTTGAGTTTTCACAGAGAAAATCAAGATTAATGCTCTAAATGTGGTGATTCCAAAATAAGGTCTAAAATCGTCTAGGACGACTAGAAACGCCTAAAAATGAAAAAATAAAAAAAGTTGAAAAAAATTTTAAATTGTCGAAATCAAGATTAATGCTCTAAATGTGGTGATTCCAAAATAAGGTTTAAAATCGTCTAGGACGACTAGAAACGCCTAAAAATGAATAAATAAAAAAAAGTGGAAAAAAAATTATAAATTGTCCAAATCATAATTATTTTGAAGTAGAGTCAATATAAATGGTATTCCAATTAAAAACCGGTTGAGTTTTCACAGAGAAAATCAAGATTAATGCTCTAAATGTGGTGATTCCAAAATAAGGTCCAAAATCGTCTAGGAAGCCTTGAAACGCCTAAAAATGACAAAATAAAAAAAGTAGAAAAAAAATTTTAAATTGTCGAAATCATAATTATTTTGAAGTAAAGTCAATATAAATGGTATTCCAATTAAAAACCGGTTGAGTTTTCACAGGGATAATCAAGATTAATGCTCTTAATGTGGTGATTCCAAAATAAGGTCTTAAATCGTCTAGGACGACTAGAAACGCCTAAAAATGAAAAAACAAAAAAAGTTGAAAAAAAATTTTAAATTGTCGAAATCATAATTATTTTGAAGTAGAGTCAATATGAATGGTATTTCAATTAAAAATGGTTGAGTTTTCACAGAGAAAATCAATTTTAATGCTCTAAATGTGGTGATTCCAAAATAAGGTCTAAAATCGTCTAGGACGCCTAGAAACGCCTAAAAATGAAAAAATATAAAAAGTTGAAAAAAAATTATAAATTGTCGAAATCATAATTATTTTGAAGTAGAGTCAATATGAATGGTATTTCAATTAAAAATGGTTGAGTTTTCACAGAGAAAATCAATATTAATGCTCTAAATGTGGTGATTCCAAAATAAGGTCTAAAATCGTCTAGGACGACTAGAAACGCCTAAAAATGACAAAATAAATTTTTAAATTGTCGAAATCATAATTATTTTGAAGTAAAGTCAACATATATGGTATTCCAATTAAAAACCGGTTGAGTTTTCACAGAGAAAATCAAGATTAATGCTCTAAATGTGGTGATTCCAAAATATGGTCCAAAATCGTCTAGGACGACTAGAAACGCCTAAAAATGAAATAATAAAAAAAGTTGAAAAAAATTTTAAATTGTCGAAATCAAGATTAATGCTCTAAACATGGTGATTCCAAATTAAGGTCCAAAATTGTCTAGGACGCCTAGAAACGCCTAAAAATGAACAAACAAAAAAAAAAAAGTGAAAAAAATTTTAAATTGTCGAAATCATAATTATTTTGAAGTCGAGTCAATATAAATGGTATTTCAATTTAAAATGGTTGAGTTTTCACAGAGAAAATCAAGATTAATGCTCTTAATGTGGTGATTCCAAAATAAGGTCTGAAATCGTCTAGGACGACTAGAAACGCCTAAAAATTAAAAAATAAAAAAGTTGAAAAAAAATTATAAATTGTCCAAATCATAATTATTTTGAAGTAGAGTCAATATAAATGGTATTCCAATTAAAAACCGGTTGAGGTTTCACAGAGAAAATCAAGATTAATGCTCTAAATGTGGTGATTCCAAAATAAGGTCTACAATCGTCTAGGACGACTAGAAACGCCTAAAAATGAAATAATAAAAAAAATTGAAAAAAAATTTTAAATTGTCGAAATCAAGATTAATGCTCTAAATGTGGTGATTCCAAAATAAGGTCTAAGATCGTCTAGGATGACTAGAAACGCCTAAAAATGAAAAAATAAAAAAAGTTGAAAAAAAATTATAAATTGTCCAAATCATAATTATTTTGAAGTAGAGTCAATATAAATGGTATTCCAATTAAAAACCGGTTGAGTTTTCACAGAGAAAATCAAGATTAATGCTCTAAATCTGGTG
>JAECXC010003354.1:0-13939 GCA_018152125.1 Drosophila dunni | reverse complement strand
ATTTATATTGACTCTACTTCAAAATAATTATGATTTCGACAATTGAAAATTTTTTTTCAAACTTTTTACTTTTACATTTTTTGGCGTTTCTAGTCGTCCTAGACGATTTTGGACCTTATTTTGGAATCACCACATTAAGAGAATTAATCTAGATTTTCTCTGTGAAAACTCAACCGATTTTTAATTGAAATACCATTTATATTGACTCTACTTCAAAATAATTATGATTTCGACAATTTAAAATTTTTTTTCAACTTTTTTTATTTTTTCCCATTTTTTTGGCGTTTCTAGTCGTCCTAGACGATTTTGGACCTTATTTTGGAATCACCACATTAAGAGCATTAATCTTGATTTTCTCTGTGAAAACTCAACCGATTTTTAATTGAAATACCATTTATATTGACTCTACTTCAAAATAATTATGATTTCGACAATTGAAAATTTTTTTTCAAACTTTTTATTATTTTTTCATTTTTTGGCGTTTCTAGTCGTCCTAGACGATTTTGGACCTTATTTTGGAATCACCACATTAAGAGAATTAATCTAGATTTTCTCTGTGAAAACTCAACCGATTTTTAATTGAAATACCATTTATATTGACTCTACTTCAAAATAATTATGATTTCGACAATTTAAAATTTTTTTTCAACTTTTTTTATTTTTTCATTTTTTGGCGTTTTTAGTCGTCCTAGACGATTTTGGACCTTATTTTGGAATCACCACATTTAGAGCATTAATCTTGATTTTCTCTGTGAAAACTCAACCGATTTTTAATTGAAATACCATTTATATTGACTCTACTTCAAAATAATTATGATTTCGACCATTTAAAATTTTTTTTCAACTTTTTTTATTTTTTCATTTTTTGGCGTTTCTAGTCGTCCTAGACGATTTTGGACCTTATTTTGGAATCACCACATTTAGAGCATTAATCTTGATTTTCTCTGTGAAAACTCAACCGATTTTTAATTGAAATACCATTTATATTGACTCTACTTCAAAATAATTATGATTTCGACAATTTAAAATTTTTTTTCAACTTTTTTTATTTTTTCATTATTTGGCGTTTCTAGTCGTCCTAGACGATTTTGGACCTTATTTTGGAATCACCACATTTAGAGCATTAATCTTGATTTTCTCTGTGAAAACTCAACCGATTTTTAATTGAAATACCATTTATATTGACTCTACTTCAAAATAATTATGATTTCGACAATTTAAAATTTTTTTTCAACTTTTTTTATTTTTTCATTTTTTGGCGTTTCTAGTCGTCCTAGACGATTTTGGACCTTATTTTGGAATCACCACATTTAGAGCATTAATCTTGATTTTCTCTGTGAAAACTCAAACGATTTTTAATTGAAATACCATTTATATTGACTCTACTTCAAAATAATTATGATTTCGACAATTTAAAATTTTTTTTCAACTTTTTTTATTTTTTTCATTTTTTTGGCGTTTCTAGTCGTCCTAGACGATTTTGGACCTTATTTTGGAATCACCACATTTAGAGCATTAATCTTGATTTTCTCTGTGAAAACTCAACCGATTTTTAATTGAAATACCATTTATATTGACTCTACTTCAAAATAATTATGATTTCGACAATTTAAAATGTTTTTCAACTTTTTTTTTATTTTTTTCATTTTTTTGGCGTTTCTAGTCGTCCTAGACGATTTTGGACCTTATTTTGGAATCACCACATTTAAGAGCATTAATCTTGATTTTCTCTGTGAAAACTCAACCGATTTTTAATTGAAATACCATTTATATTGACTCTACTTCAAAATAATTATGATTTCGACAATTTAAAATTTTTTTTCAACTTTTTTTATTTTTTCATTTTTTTGGCGTTTCTAGTCGTCCTAGACGATTTTGGACCTTATTTTGGAATCACCACATTTAGAGCATTAATCTTGATTTTCTCTGTGAAAACTCAACCGATTTTTAATTGAAATAACATTTATATTGACTCTACTTCAAAATAATTATGATTTCGACAATTTATAATTTTTTTTCAACTTTTTTTATTTTTTTCATTTTTTGGCGTTTCTAGTCGTCCTAGACGATTTTGGACCTTATTTTGGAATCACCACATTTAGAGCATTAATCTTGATTTTCTCTGTGAAAACTCAACCGATTTTTAATTGAAATACCATTTATATTGACTCTACTTCAAAATAATTATGATTTCGACAATTTAAAATTTTTTTCAAACTTTTTTTATTTTTTCATTTTTAGGCGTTTCTAGTCGTCCTAGACGATTTTGGACCTTATTTTGGAATCACCACATTTAGAGCATTAATCTTGATTTTCTCTGTGAAAACTCAACCGATTTTTAATTGAAATACCATTTATATTGACTCTACTTCAAAATAATTATGATTTCGACAATTTAAAATTTTTTTTCAACCTTTTTATTTTTTCATTTTTAGGCGTTTCTAGTCGTCCTAGACGATTTTGGACCTTATTTTGGAATCACCACATTAAGAGCAATAATCTTGATTTTCTCTGTGAAAACTCAACCGATTTTTAATTGAAATACCATTTATATTGACTCTACTTCAAAATAATTATGATTTCGACAATTTAAAATTTTTTTTCAACTTTTTTTATTTTTTCATTTTTTGGCGTTTCTAGTCGTCCTAGACGATTTTGGACCTTATTTTGGAATCACCACATTTAAAGCAATAATCTTGATTTTCTCTGTGAAAACTCAACCGATTTTTAATTGAAATACCATTTATATTGACTCTACTTCAAAATAATTATGATTTCGACAATTTAAAATTTTTTTTCAACTTTTTTTATTTTTTCATTTTTTGGCGTTTCTAGTCGTCCTAGACGATTTTGGACCTTATTTTGGAATCACCACATTTAAGAGCATTAATCTTGATTTTCTCTGTGAAAACTCAACCGATTTTTAATTGAAATACCATTTATATTGACTCTACTTCAAAATAATTATGATTTCGACAATTTAAAATTTTTTTTCAACTTTTTTTATTTTTTCATTTTTTGGCGTTTCTAGTCGTCCTAGACGATTTTGGACCTTATTTTGGAATCACCACATTAAGAGCATTAATCTTGATTTTCTCTGTGAAAACTCAACCGATTTTTAATTGAAATACCATTTATATTGACTCTACTTCAAAATAATTATGATTTCGACAATTTAAAATTTTTTTCAACTTTTTTTATTTTTTCATTTTTTGGCGTTTCTAGTCGTCCTAGACGATTTTGGACCTTATTTTGGAATCACCACATTAAGAGCATTAATCTTGATTTTCTCTGTGAAAACTCAACCGATTTTTAATTGAAATACCATTTATATTGACTCTACTTCAAAATAATTATGATTTCGACAATTTAAAATTTTTTTTCAACTTTTTTTATTTTTTCATTTTTTGGCGTTTCTAGTCGTCCTAGACGATTTTGGACCTTATTTTGGAATCACCACATTAAGAGCATTAATCTTGATTTTCTCTGTGAAAACTCAACCGATTTTTAATTGAAATACCATTTATATTGACTCTACTTCAAAATAATTATGATTTGGACAATTTATAATTTTTTTTCAACTTTTTTTATTTTTTTTCATTTTTTGGCGTTTCTAGTCGTCCTAGACGATTTTGGACCTTATTTTGGAATCACCACATTAAGAGCATTAATCTTGATTTTCTCCGTGAAAACTCAACCGATTTTTAATTGAAATACCATTTATATTGACTCTACTTCAAAATAATTATGATTTCGACAATTTAAAATTTTTTTTCAACTTTTTTTATTTTTTTCATTTTTTGGCGTTTCTAGTCGTCCTAGACGATTTTGGACCTTATTTTGGAATCACCACATTAAGAGCATTAATCTTGATTTTCTCAGTGAAAACTCAACCGATTTTTAATTGAAATACCATTTATATTGACTCTACTTCAAAATAATTATGATTTCGACAATTTAAAATTTTTTTTTCAACTTTTTTTTATTTTTTTCATTTTTTGGCGTTTCTAGTCGTCCTAGACGATTTTGGACCTTATTTTGGAATCACCACATTTAGAGCATTAATCTTGATTTTCTCTGTGAAAACTCAACCGATTTTTAATTGAAATACCATTTATATTGACTCTACTTCAAAATAATTATGATTTCGACAATTTAAAATTTTTTTTCAACTTTTTTTTATTTTTTTCATTTTTTGGCGTTTCTAGTCGTCCTAGACGATTTTGGACCTTATTTTGGAATCACCACATTTAGAGCATTAATCTTGATTTTCTCTGTGAAAACTCAACCGATTTTTAATTGAAATACCATTTATATTGACTCTACTTCAAAATAATTATGATTTCGACAATTTAAAATTTTTTTTTCAACTTTTTTTATTTTTTCATTTTTTGGCGTTTCTAGTCGTCCTAGACGATTTTGGACCTTATTTTGGAATCACCACATTAAGAGCATTAATCTTGATTTTCTCTGTGAAAACTCAACCGATTTTTAATTGAAATACCATTTATATTGACTCTACTTCAAAATAATTATGATTTCGACAATTTAAAATTTTTTTTCAACTTTTTTTTATTTTTTCATTTTTTGGCGTTTCTAGTCGTCCTAGACGATTTTGGACCTTATTTTGGAATCACCACATTTAGAGCATTAATCTTGATTTTCTCTGTGAAAACTCAACCGATTTTTAATTGAAATACCATTTATATTGACTCTACTTCAAAATAATTATGATTTCGACAATTTAAAATTTTTTTTCAACTTTTTTATTTTTTCATTTTTTGGCGTTTCTAGTCGTCCTAGACGATTTTGGACCTTATTTTGGAATCACCACATTAGACATTAACTTGATTTTCCGTAAAAAACTTAAATTTTCATTTGACATTTTTTTTCAACTTTTTTATTTTTAATTTTTGCGTTTCTAGTCGTCCTAGACGATTTTGGATCTTATTTTGGAATCACCACATTTAGAACATTAATCTTGATTGTCTCTGTGAAAACTCAACCGAGTTTTAATTGAAATACCATTTATATTGACTCTACTTCAAAATAATTATGATTTCGACAATTTAAAATTTTTTTTCAACTTTTTTTATTTTTTCATTTTTTGGCGTTTCTAGTCGTCCTAGACGATTTTGGACCTTATTTTGGAATCACCACGTTTAGAGAATTAATCTTGATTTTCTTAGTGAAAACTCAACCGATTTTTAATTGAAATACCATTTATATTGACACTACTTCAAAATAATTATGATTTCGACAATTTAAAATTTTTTTTCAAACTTTTTATACCCGTTACTCGTAGAGTAAAAGGGTATGTTGTAATCGTTGGAATGTATGTAACAGGCAGAAGGAGGCGTGGCAGACCCCATAAAGTATATATATTCTTGATCAGTATCAATAGCCGAGTCGATATCCGTCTGCTCATGTCCGTCTGTCCGTCCGTCCGTCGCGTCCGTCCGTCCGTCCGTCCGTCCGTCCGTCTGTATGAACAAAAGGATCTCAGAGACTATAAGAGCTAGAAAAATGATAGTGGTCGCAAATGAAAGGTACAATACCCAAGCAGTACAAGTTTGTTTTTGTTTTTTGACACGCCCACTTTAGGGCGTTTTATTTGCATATAAAGGTAAATGTACAGGTAAACGTAGAATGTTTTAGTATAGAAAACTTTTTTGTTAGCTATGCTATCTGAACCAAATTTACACGGAATGTACATATCTAGGAAGTACATGAATTGACCAAGTTTGATTCAAATCGGACAACTATATCGTATAGCTCCCATAGGGCCGATCGGTCAAAAATACGCTCAAAATATGAGTTAGTATGAAAAACTTTTTTGTTATCTAAGCTAGATTAACCAAACTCACACAGAATACATGTGCCAATAATATATATATACTGACCAAGTGTGATCCAAATCAGACAACTATATCGTATAGCTCCCGTAGGGCCGATCGGTCAAAAGAACACTCCAAATATGAAATAGTATGAAAAACTTTTTGCGTTAACTAAGCTATATTAATTAAACTCACACAGAATACATCTGGCAACTATATATAAATACTGACCAAGTTTGATCCAAATCGGACTACTATATCGTATAGGCCCCCATAGGAACGATCGGTCAGAAATACGCTCTAAACATGAATTTGTATGAAAATTTTCTGTTTGCCAAGCTATCTTACCTACCACCATTGCTAATAACATATTAAAACTGAGTAACGGGTATCCTAAAGTCGCGGGGCGACTATAGCATTCTTTCTTGTTACTTTTACATTTATTGTCGTTTCTAGTCGTCCTAGATGATTTTGGACCCTATTTTGGAATCACCACATTAAGAGCATTAATCTTGATATTCTCTGTGAAAACTCAACCGACTTTTAATTGAAATACCATTTATATTGACTCTACTTCAAAATAATTATGATTTCGACAATTTAAAATTTTTTTTCAACTTTTTTTTATTTTTTCATTTTTTGGCGTTTCTAGTCGTCCTAGACGATTTTGGACCTTATTTTGGAATTACCACGTTGAGGGAATTAATCTTGATTGTCTCTGTGAAAACTCAACCTATTTTTAATTGAAATACCATTTATATTGACTCTACTTCAAAATAATTATGATTTCGACAATTTATAATTTTTTTCAACTTTTTTTATTTCTTCATTTTTTGGCGTTTCTAGTCGTCCTAGACGATTTTGGACCTTATTTTAGAATCACCACATTTAGAGCATTAATATTGATTTTCTCTGTGAAAACTCAACCGATTTTTAATTGAAATACCATTTATATTGACTCTACTTCAAAATAATTATGATTTCGACAATTTATAATTTTTTTTCAACTTTTTTTATTTCTTCATTTTTTGGCGTTTCTAGTCGTCCTAGACGATTTTGGACCTTATTTTGGAATCACCACATTAAGAGCAATAATCTTGATTTTCTCAGTGAAAACTCAATTGATTTTTAATTGAAATACCATTTATATTGACTCTACTTCAAAATAATTATGATTTCGACAATTTATAATTTTTTTTCAACTTTTTTTATTTTTTCATTTTTTGGCGTTTCTAGTCGTCCTAGACGATTTTTGACCTTAATTTTGATTTTCTCAGTGAAAATTCAACCGATTTTTAATTGAAATACCATTTATATTGACTCTACTTCAAAATAATTATGATTTTGGACCTTATTTTGGAATCACCACATTTAGAGCATTAATCTTGATTTTCTCTGTGAAAACTCAACCGATTTTTAATTGAAATACCATTTATATTGACTCTACTTCAAAATAATTATGATTTCGACAATTTAAAATTTTTTTTTTCACTTTTTTTTTTTTTTTTTCATTTTTAGGCGTTTCTAGTCGTCCTAGACGATTTTGGACCTTATTTTGGAATCACCACATTAAAGAGCATTAATCTAGATTTTCTCTGTGAAAACTCAACCGATTTTTAATTGAAATACCATTTATGTTGACTCTACTTCAAAATAATTATGATTTCGACAATTTAAAATTTTTTTTCCACTTTTTTTATTTTTTTCATTTTTTGGCGTTTCGAGTCGTCCTAGACGATTTTGGACCTTATTTTGGAATCACCACATTTAGAGCATTAATGTTGATTTTCTCCGTGAGAACTCAACCGATTTTTAATTGAAATACCATTTATATTGACTCTACTTCAAAATAATTATGATTTCGACAATTTAAAATTTTTTTTCAACTTTTTTTATTTTTTTCATTTTTTGACGTTTCTAGTCGTCCTAGACGATTTTGGACCTTATTTCGGAATCACCACATTTAGAGCATTAATCTTGATTTTCTCCGTGAGAACTTAACCGATTTTTTAATAAAAAAAAAATACCATTTATATTGACTCTACTTCAAAATAATTATGATTTCGACAATTTAAAATTTTTTTTCAACTTTTTTTATTTTTTTCAATTTTTTGTCGTTTCTAGTCGTCCTAGACGATTTTGGACCTTATTTTGGAATCACCACATTAAGAGCATTAATCTTGATTTTCTCTGTGAAAACTCAACCGATTTTTAATTGAAATACCATTTATATTGACTCTACTTCAAAATAATTATGATTTCGACAATTTAAAATTTTTTTTCAAACTTTTTATTACTTTTCATTTTTTGGCGTTTCTAGTCGTCCTAGACGATTTTGGACCTTATTTTGGAATCACCACATTAAGAGCATTAATCTAGATTTTCTCTGTGAAAACTCAACCGATTTTTAATTGAAATACCATTTATATTGACTCTACTTCAAAATAATTATGATTTCGACAATTTAAAATTTTTTTTCAACTTTTTTTATTTTTTTATTTTTTGGCGTTTTTAGTCGTCCTAGACGATTTTGGACCTTATTTTGGAATCACCACATTTAAGAGCATTAATCTTGATTTTCTCAGTGAAAACTCAACCGATTTTTAATTGAAATACCATTTATATTGACTCTACTTCAAAATAATTATGATTTCGACAATTTAAGATTTTTTTCAACTTTTTTTATTTTTTCATTTTTTGGCGTTTCTAGTCGTCCTAGACGATTTTGGACCTTATTTTGGAATCACCACATTTAGAGCCATAATTTTGATTTTCTCCGTGAAAACTCAACCGATTTTTAATTGAAATACCATTTATATTGACTCTACTTCAAAATAATTATGATTTCGACAATTTAAAATTTTTTTTCAACTTATTTTATTTTTTTCATTTTTTGGCGTTTCTAGTCGTCCTAGACGATTTTGGACCTTATTTTGGAATCACCACATTTAGAGCATTAATCTTGATTTTCTCCGTGAAAACTCAACCGATTTTTAATTGAAATACCATTTATATTGACTCTACTTCAAAATAATTATGATTTCGACAATTTAAAATTTTTTTCAACTTTTTTTTTATTTTTTCATTTTTTGGCGTTTCTAGTCGTCCTAGACGATTTTGGACCTTATTTTGGAATCACCACATTTAAGAGCATTAATCTTGATTTTCTCCGTGAAAACTCAACCGATTTTTAATTGAAATACCATTTATATTGACTCTACTTCAAAATAATTATGATTTCGACAATTTAAAATTTTTTTTCAACTTTTTTTATTTTTTCAATTTTTGGCGTTTCTAGTCGTCCTAGACGATTTTGGACCTTATTTTGGAATCACCACATTAAGAGCATTAATCTTGATTTTCTCTGTGAAAACTCAACCGATTTTTAATTGAAATACCATTTATATTGACTCTACTTCAAAATAATTATGATTTCGACAATTTAAAATTTTTTTTCAAATTTTTTTATTTTTTCATTTTTTGGCGTTTCTAGTCGTCCTAGACGATTTTGGACCTTATTTTGGAATCACCACATTAAGAGCATTAATCTAGATTTTCTCTGTGAAAACTCAACCGATTTTTAATTGAAATACCATTTATATTGACTCTACTTCAAAATAATTATGATTTCGACAATTTAAAATTTTTTTTCAACTTTTTTTATTTTTTCATTTTTTGGCGTTTCTAGTCGTCCTATACGATTTTGGACCTTATTTTGGAATCACCACATTTAGAGCATTAATCTTGATTTTCTCTGTGAAAACTCAACCGATTTTTAATTGAAATACCATTTATATTGAATCTACTTCAAAATAATTATGATTTCGACAATTTAAAATTTTTTTCAACTTTTTTTATTTTTTCATTTTTTGGCGTTTCTAGTCGTCCTAGACGATTTTGGACCTTATTTTGGAATCACCACATTTAGAGCATTAATCTTGATTTTCTCTATGAAAACTCAACCGATTTTTAATTGAAATACCATTTATATTGACTCTACTTCAAAATAATTATGATTTCGACAATTTAAAATTTTTTTTCCACTTTTTTTATTTTTTTCATTTTTTGGCGTTTCTAGTCGTCCTAGACGATTTTGGACCTTATTTTGGAATCACCACATTTAGAGCATTAATCTAGATTTTCTCTGTAAAAACTCAACCGATTTTTAATTGAAATACCATTTATATTGACTCTACTTCAAAATAATTATGATTTCGACAATTTAAAATTTTTTTTCAACTTTTTTTATTTTTTCATTTTTTGGCGTTTCTAGTCGTCCTAGACGATTTTGGACCTTATTTTGGAATCACCACATTTAGAGCATTAATCTTGATTTTCTCTGTGAAAACTCAACCGATTTTTAATTGAAATACCATTTATATTGACTCTACTTCAAAATAATTATGATTTCGACAATTTAAAATTTTTTTTCAACTTTTTTTATTTTTTTCATTTTTTGGCGTTTCTAGTCGTCCTAGACGATTTTGGACCTTATTTTGGAATCACCACATTAAGAGCATTAATCTTGATTTTCTCAGTGAAAACGCAACCGATTTTTAATTGAAATACCATTTTTATTGACTCTACTTCAAAATAATTATGATTTCGACAATTTAAGATTTTTTTCAACCTTTTTTTTATTTTTTTTCATTTTTAGGCGTTTCTAGTCGTCCTAGACGATTTTGGACCTTATTTTGGAATCACCACATTTAGAGCATTAATCTTGATTTTCTCCATGAGAACTCAACCGATTTTTAATTGAAATACCATTTATATTGACTCTACTTCAAAATAATTATGATTTCGACAATTTAAATTTTTTTTCAACTTTTTTTATTTTTTCATTTTTTGTCGTTTCTAGTCGTCCTAGACGATTTTGGACCTTATTTTGGAATCACCACATTTAGAGCATTAATCTTGATTTTCTCTGTGAAAACTCAACCGATTTTTAATTGAAATACCATTTATATTGACTCTACTTCAAAATAATTATGATTTCGACAATTTAAAATTTTTTTTCCAATTTTTTTATTTTTTCATTTTTTGGCGTTTCTAGTCGTCCTAGACGATTTTGGACCTTATTTTGGAATCACCACATTAAGAGCATTAAACTAGATTTTCTCTGTGAAAACTCAACCGATTTTTAATTGAAATACTTACTTATATTGACTCTACTTCCAAATAATTATGATTTCGACAATTTATAATTTTTTTTCAACTTTTTTTCATTCTTTCATTTTTTGGCGTTTCTAGTCGTCCTAGTCGATTTTGGACCTTATTTCCTTGAATCACCACATTTAGAGCATTAATCTTGATTTTCAGTGAAAACTCAACTGATTTTTAATTGAAATACCATTTATATTGACTCTACTTCAAAATAATTATGATTTCGACCATTTATAATTTCTTTCAACTTTTTTATTTTTTCATTTTTTGGCGTTTCTAGTCGTCCTTAGACGATTTTGGACCTTATTTTGGAATCACCACATTTAAGAGCATTAATCTAGATTTTCTCTGTGAAAACTCAACCGATATTTAATTGAAATACCATTTATATTGACTCTACTTCAAAAATAATTTCATAAGATTTCGACAATTTATAATTTTTTTTCAACTTTGGGGGATTTCGTTTTTCATTTTTTGGCGTTTCTAGTCGTCCTAGACGATTTTGGACCTTATTTTGGAATCACCACATTAAGAGCATTAATCTTGATTTTCTCAGTGAAAACTCAACCGATTTTTAATTGAAATACCATTTTTATTGACTCTACTTCAAAATAATTATGATTTCGACAATTTAAGATTTTTTTCACCTTATTTTGTTTTTTCATTTTTAGGCGTTTCTAGTCGTCCTAGACGATTTTGGACCTTATTTTGGAATCACCACATTTAGAGCATTAATCTTGATTTTCTCCATGAGAACTCAACCGATTTTTAATTGAAATACCATTTATATTGACTCTACTTCAAAATAATTATGATTTCGACAATTTATAATTTTTTTTCAACTATTTCTGTGTTTTTCATTTTTTGGCGTTTCTAGTCGTCCTAGACGATTTTGGACCTTATTTTGGAATCACCACATTAAGAGCATTAATCTTGATTTTCTCAGTGAAAACGCAACCGATTTTTAATTGAAATACCATTTTTATTGACTCTACTTCAAAATAATTATGATTTCGACAATTTAAGATTTTTTTCACCTTATTTTGTTTTTTCATTTTTAGGCGTTTCTAGTCGTCCTAGACGATTTTGGACCTTATTTTGGAATCACCACATTTAGAGCATTAATCTTGATTTTCTCTGTGAGAACTCAACCGATTTTTAATTGAAATACCATTTATATTGACTCTTACTTCAAAATAATTATGATTTCGACAATTTAAAATTTTTTTTTCAACTTTTTTTATTTTTTTCATTTTTTGGCGTTTTTAGTCGTCCTAGACGATTTTGGACCTTATTTTGGAATCACCACATTAAGAGCATTAAACTAGATTTTCTCTGTGAAAACTCAACCGATTTTTAATTGAAACACCCTTTATATTGACTCTACTTCAAAATAATTATGATTTCGACAATTTAAAATTTTTTTTCATGTTTTTTATTTTTTCATTTTTTGGCGTTTCTAGTCGTCCTAGACGATTTTGGACCTTATTTTGGAATCACCACATTAAGAGCATTAAACTAGATTTTCTCTGTGAAAACTCAACCGATTTTTAATTGAAACACCCTTTATATTGACTCTACTTCAAAATAATTATGATTTCGACAATTTAAAATTTTTTCAACTTTTTTTATTTTTTTTTTCATTTTTTGGCGTTTTTAGTCGTCCTAGACGATTTTGGACCTTATTTTGGAATCACCACAGGTTATGAAAGCATTAATCTGTGATTTTCTCTGTGAAAACTCAACCGATTTTTTAATTGAAATACCATTTATATTGACTCTACTTCCAAATAATTATGATTTCGACAATTTATAATTTTTTCCAACTTTTTTTTTATTCTTTTTCATTTTTTTATGCTTCTAGTCGTCCTAGTCGATTTTGGACCTTATTTTTGAATCACCACATTTAGAGCATTAATCTTGATTTTCTCAGTGAAAACTCAACCGATTTTTAATTGAAATACCATTTATATTGACTCTACTTCAAAATAATTATGATTTCGACCATTTATAATTTTTTTTCAATTTTTTTATTTTTTCATTTTTTGGCGTTTCTAGTCGTCCTAGACGATTTTGGACCTTATTTTGGAATCACCACATTAAGAGCATTAATCTAGATTTTCTCTGTGAAAACTCAACCGATATTTAATTGAAATACCATTTATATTGACTCTACTTCAAAATAATTATGATTTCGACAATTTATAATTTTTTTTTCAACTATTTCTGTTTTTTCATTTTTTGGCGTTTCTAGTCGTCCTAGACGATTTTGGACCTTATTTTGGAATCACCACATTAAGAGCATTAATCTAGATTTTCTCTGTGAAAACTCAACCGGATTTTTTAATTGAAATACCATTTATATTGACTCTACTTCAAAATAATTATAATCTCGACAATTTAAAATTTTTCAACTTTTTTTATTTTTTCCATTTTTTGGCGCGTTTCTAGTCGTCCTAGACGATTTTGGACCTTATTATGGATTCACCACATTTAAAGCATTAATCTTGATTTTCTCAGTGAAAACTCAACCGATTTTAATTGAAATACCATTTATATTGACTCTACTTCAAAATAATTATGATTTCGACAATTTAACATTTTTTTCAACTTTTTTTATTTTTTAAATTTTAGGTGTTTCTAGTCGTCCTAGACGATTTTGGACCTTATTTTGGAATCATCACATTTATAGCATTAATCTTGATTTTCTCAGAGAAAACTCAACCGATTTTTAATTGAAATACCATTTATATTGACTCTACTTCAAAATAATTATGATTTCGACAATTTAAAATTTTTTTTTCAAACTTTTTACTTTTTCATTTTTTGGCGTTTCTAGTCGTCCTAGACGATTTTGGACCTTATTTTGGAATCACCACATTAAGAGCATTAATCAAGATTTTCTCTGTGAAAACTCAACCGATTTTTAATTGAAA
>JAECXC010003352.1:0-11752 GCA_018152125.1 Drosophila dunni | reverse complement strand
TAATTATGATTTCGACAATTTAAAATTTTTTTCAACTTTTTTTTTTTTTTCATTTTTTGGCGTTTCTAGTCGTCCTAGACGATTTTGGACCTTATTTTGGAATCACCACATTTAGAGCATTAATCTTGATTTTCTCTGTGAAAACTCAACCGATTTTTAATTGAAATACCATTTATATTGACTCTACTTCAAAATAATTATGATTTCGACAATTTAAAATTTTTTTCAACTTTTTTTTTTTTCATTTTTTGGCGTTTCTAGTCGTCCTAGACGATTTTGGACCTTATTTTGGAATCACCACATTTAGAGCATTAATCTTGATTTTCTCTGTGAAAACTCAACCGATTTTTAATTGAAATACCATTTATATTGACTCTACTTCAAAATAATTATGATTTCGACAATTTAAAATTTTTTTTCAACTTTTTTTTTTTTTTCATTTTTTGGCGTTTCTAGTCGTCCTAGACGATTTTGGACCTTATTTTGGAATCACCACATTTAGAGCATTAATCTTGATTTTCTCTGTGAAAACTCAACCGATTTTTAATTGAAATAACAATTACAACAATATTATATTACTCTACTTAAAATAATTATGATTTCAACAATTTAAAATATTTTTTCAAACTTTTTTTTTTTTCATTTTTTTGGCGTTTCTAGTCGTCCTAGACGATTTTGGACCTTATTTTGGAATCACCACATTTAGAGCATTAATCTTGATTTTCTCTGTGAAAACTCAACCGATTTTTAATTGAAATACCATTTATATTGACTCTACTTCAAAATAATTATGATTTCGACAATTTAAATTTTTTTCAACTTTTTTTTTTTTTTCATTTTTTGGCGTTTCTAGTCGTCCTAGACGATTTTGGACCTTATTTTGGAATCACCACATTTAAGCATTAATCTTAAAGCATTAATCTTGATTTTCTCTGTGAAAACTCAACCGATTTTTAATTGAAATACCATTTATATTGACTCTACTTCAAAATAATTATGATTTCGACAATTTAAAATTTTTTTCAACTTTTTTTTTTTTTTCATTTTTTGGCGTTTCTAGTCGTCCTAGACGATTTTGGACCTTATTTTGGAATCACCACATTAAGAGCATTAATCTTGATTTTCTCTGTGAAAACTCAACCGATTTTTAATTGAAATACCATTTATATTGACTCTACTTCAAAATAATTATGATTTCGACAATTTAAAATTTTTTTTTCAACTTTTTTTTTTTTTCATTTTTTGGCGTTTCTAGTCGTCCTAGACGATTTTGGACCTTATTTTGGAATCACCACATTTAGAGCATTAATCTTGATTTTCTCTGTGAAAACTCAACCGATTTTTAATTGAAATACCAATTTATATTGACTCTACTTCAAAATAATTATGATTTCGACAATTTAAAATTTTTTTTCAACTTTTTTTTTTTTTTCATTTTTTGGCGTTTCTAGTCGTCCTAGACGATTTTGGACCTTATTTTGGAATCACCACATTAAGAGCATTAATCTTGATTTTCTCTGTGAAAACTCAACCGATTTTTAATTGAAATACCATTTATATTGACTCTACTTCAAAATAATTATGATTTCGACAATTTAAAATTTTTTTTCAACTTTTTTTATTTTTTCATTTTTTGGCGTTTCTAGTCGTCCTAGACGATTTTGGACCTTATTTTGGAATCACCACATTAAGAGCATTAATCTTGATTTTCTCTGTGAAAACTCAACCGATTTTTAATTGAAATACCATTTATATTGACTCTACTTCAAAATAATTATGATTTCGACAATTTAAATTTTTTTTCAACTTTTTTTATTTTTTCATTTTTTGGCGTTTCTAGTCGTCCTAGACGATTTTGGACCTTATTTTGGAATCACCACATTTAGAGCATTAATCTTGATTTTCTCTGTGAAAACTCAACCGATTTTTAATTGAAATACCATTTATATTGACTCTACTTCAAAATAATTATGATTTCGACAATTTAAAATTTTTTTTTTTTCAACTTTTTTTATTTTTTCATTTTTTGGCGTTTATAGTCGTCCTAGACGATTTTGGACCTTATTTTGGAATCACCACATTTAGAGCATTAATCTTGATTTTCTCTGTGAAAACTCAACCGATTTTTAATTGAAATACCATTTATATTGACTCTACTTCAAAATAATTATGATTTCGACAATTTAAAAATAATTTTTTCAACTTTTTTTTTTTTTTCATTTTTTGGCGTTTCTAGTCGTCCTAGACGATTTTGGACCTTATTTTGGAATCACCACATTTAGAGCATTAATCTTGATTTTCTCTGTGAAAACTCAACCGATTTTTAATTGAAATACCATTTATATTGACTCTACTTCAAAATAATTATGATTTCGACAATTTAAAATTTTTTTCAACTTTTTTTATTTTTTCATTTTTTGGCGTTTCTAGTCGTCCTAGACGATTTTGGACCTTATTTTGGAATCACCACATTTAGAGCATTAATCTTGATTTTCTCTGTGAAAACTCAACCGATTTTTAATTGAAATACCATTTATATTGACTCTACTTCAAAATAATTATGATTTCGACAATTTAAAATTTTTTTCAACTTTTTTTATTTTTTCATTTTTTGGCGTTTCTAGTCGTCCTAGACGATTTTGGACCTTATTTTGGAATCACCACATTTAAGAGCATTAATCTTGATTTTCTCTGTGAAAACTCAACCGATTTTTAATTGAAATACCATTTATATTGACTCTACTTCAAAATAATTATGATTTCGACAATTTAAATTTTTTTTCAACTTTTTTTTTTTTTTCATTTTTTGGCGTTTCTAGTCGTCCTAGACGATTTTGGACCTTATTTTGGAATCACCACATTAAGAGCATTAATCTTGATTTTCTCTGTGAAAACTCAACCGATTTTTAATTGAAATACCATTTATATTGACTCTACTTCAAAATAATTATGATTTCGACAATTTAAAATTTTTTTCAACTTTTTTATTTTTTTCATTTTTTGGCGTTTCTAGTCGTCCTAGACGATTTTGGACCTTATTTTGGAATCACCACATTAAGAGCATTAATCTTGATTTTCTCTGTGAAAACTCAACCGATTTTTAATTGAAATACCATTTATATTGACTCTACTTCAAAATAATTATGATTTCGACAATTTAAAATTTTTTTTCAACTTTTTTTTTTTTTCATTTTTTGGCGTTTCTAGTCGTCCTAGACGATTTTGGACCTTATTTTGGAATCACCACATTAAGAGCATTAATCTTGATTTTCTCTGTGAAAACTCAACCGATTTTTAATTGAAATACCATTTATATTGACTCTACTTCAAAATAATTATGATTTCGACAATTTAAAATTTTTTTCAACTTTTTTTATTTTTTCATTTTTTGGCGTTTCTAGTCGTCCTAGACGATTTTGGACCTTATTTTGGAATCACCACATTAAGAGCATTAATCTTGATTTTCTCTGTGAAAACTCAACCGATTTTTAATTGAAATACCATTTATATTGACTCTACTTCAAAATAATTATGATTTCGACAATTTAAAAAATTTTTTTCAACTTTTTTTATTTTTTCATTTTTAGGCGTTTCTAGTCGTCCTAGACGATTTTGGACCTTATTTTGGAATCACCACATTTAGAGCATTAATCTTGATTTTCTCTGTGAAAACTCAACCGATTTTTAATTGAAATACCATTTATATTGACTCTACTTCAAAATAATTATGATTTCGACAATTTAAAATTTTTTTTCAACTTTTTTTATTTTTTCATTTTTTGGCGTTTCTAGTCGTCCTAGACGATTTTGGACCTTATTTTGGAATCACCACATTTAGAGAATTAATCTTGATTTTCTCTGTGAAAACTCAACCGATTTTTAATTGAAATACCATTTATATTGACTCTACTTCAAAATAATTATGATTTCGACAATTTAAAATTTTTTTTCAACTTTTTTTATTTTTTCATTTTTTGGCGTTTCTAGTCGTCCTAGACGATTTTGGACCTTATTTTGGAATCACCACATTAAGAGCATTAATCTTGATTTTCTCTGTGAAAACTCAACCGATTTTTAATTGAAATACCATTTATATTGACTCTACTTCAAAATAATTATGATTTCGACAATTTAAATATTTTTTCAACTTTTTTTATTTTTTCATTTTTTGGCGTTTCTAGTCGTCCTAGACGATTTTGGACCTTATTTTGGAATCACCACATTTAGAGCATTAATCTTGATTTTCTCTGTGAAAACTCAACCGATTTTTAATTGAAATACCATTTATATTGACTCTACTTCAAAATAATTATGATTTCGACAATTTAAAATTTTTTTCAACTTTTTTTATTTTTTCATTTTTTGGCGTTTCTAGTCGTCCTAGACGATTTTGGACCTTATTTTGGAATCACCACATTAAGAGCATTAATCTTGATTTTCTCTGTGGAAACTCAACCGATTTTTAATTGAAATACCATTTATATTGACTCTACTTCAAAATAATTATGATTTCGACAATTTAAAATTTTTTTCAACTTTTTTTTATTTTTTCATTTTTTGGCGTTTCTAGTCGTCCTAGACGATTTTGGACCTTATTTTGGAATCACCACATTAAGAGCATTAATCTTGATTTTCTCTGTGAAAACTCAACCGATTTTTAATTGAAATACCATTTATATTGACTCTACTTCAAAATAATTATGATTTCGACAATTTAAAATTTTTTTCAACTTTTTTTTTTTTTTCATTTTTTGGCGTTTCTAGTCGTCCTAGACGATTTTGGACCTTATTTTGGAATCACCACATTAAGAGCATTAATCTTGATTTTCTCTGTGAAAACTCAACCGATTTTTAATTGAAATACAATTTATATTGACTCTACTTCAAAATAATTATGATTTCGACAATTTAAATTTTTTTTCAACTTTTTTTATTTTTTCATTTTTTGGCGTTTCTAGTCGTCCTAGACGATTTTGGACCTTATTTTGGAATCACCACATTAAGAGCATTAATCTTGATTTTCTCTGTGAAAACTCAACCGATTTTTAATTGAAATACCATTTATATTGACTCTACTTCAAAATAATTATGATTTCGACAATTTAAAATTTTTTTAACTAAACTTTTTATATTTTTTTTTCATTTTTTGGCGTTTCTAGTCGTCCTAGACGATTTTGGACCTTATTTTGGAATCACCACATTTAGAGCATTAATCTTGATTTTCTCTGTGAAAACTCAACCGATTTTTAATTGAAATACCATTTATATTGACTCTACTTCAAAATAATTATGATTTCGACAATTTAAAATTTTTTTTCAACTTTTTTTATTTTTTCATTTTTTGGCGTTTCTAGTCGTCCTAGACGATTTTGGACCTTATTTTGGAATCACCACATTTAGAGCATTAATCTTGATTTTCTCTGTGAAAACTCAACCGATTTTTAATTGAAATACCATTTATATTGACTCTACTTCAAAATAATTATGATTTCGACAATTTAAAATTTTTTTTCAACTTTTTTATTTTTTTCATTTTTTAGGCGTTTCTAGTCGTCCTAGACGATTTTGGACCTTATTTTGGAATCACCACATTAAGAGCATTAATCTTGATTTTCTCTGTGAAAACTCAACCGATTTTTAATTGAAATACCATTTATATTGACTCTACTTCAAAATAATTATGATTTCGACAATTTAAAATTTTTTTTCAAACTTTTTTTATTTTTCATTTTTTGGGCGTTTCTAGTCGTCCTAGACGATTTTGGACCTTATTTTGGAATCACCACATTTAGAGCATTAATCTTGATTTTCTCTGTGAAAACTCAACCGATTTTTAATTGAAATACCATTTATATTGACTCTACTTCAAAATAATTATGATTTCGACAATTTAAAATTTTTTTTCAACTTTTTTTATTTTTTCATTTTTTGGCGTTTCTAGTCGTCCTAGACGATTTTGGACCTTATTTTGGAATCACCACATTTAGAGCATTAATCTTGATTTTCTCTGTGAAAACTCAACCGATTTTTAATTGAAATACCATTTATATTGACTCTACTTCAAAATAATTATGATTTCGACAATTTAAAATTTTTTTCAACTTTTTTTTATTTTTTCATTTTTAGGCGTTTCTAGTCGTCCTAGACGATTTTGGACCTTATTTTGGAATCACCACATTAAGAGCATTAATCTTGATTTTCTCTGTGAAAACTCAACCGATTTTTAATTGAAATACCATTTATATTGACTCTACTTCAAAATAATTATGATTTCGACAATTTAAATTTTTTTCAACTTTTTTTATTTTTTCATTTTTTGGCGTTTCTAGTCGTCCTAGACGATTTTGGACCTTATTTTGGAATCACCACATTAAGAGCATTAATCTTGATTTTCTCTGTGAAAACTCAACCGATTTTTAATTGAAATACCATTTATATTGACTCTACTTCAAAATAATTATGATTTCGACAATTTAAAATTTTTTTTCAACTTTTTTTATTTTTTTCATTTTTTGGCGTTTCTAGTCGTCCTAGACGATTTTGGACCTTATTTTGGAATCACCACATTAAGAGCATTAATCTTGATTTTCTCTGTGAAAACTCAACCGATTTTTAATTGAAATACAATTTATATTGACTCTACTTCAAAATAATTATGATTTCGACAATTTATAAATTTTTTTCAACTTTTTTTATTTTTTTCATTTTTTGGCGTTTCTAGTCGTCCTAGACGATTTTGGACCTTATTTTGGAATCACCACATTAAGAGCATTAATCTTGATTTTCTCTGTGAAAACTCAACCGATTTTTAATTGAAATACCATTTATATTGACTCTACTTCAAAATAATTATGATTTCGACAATTTAAAATTTTTTTTCAACTTTTTTTTTTTTCATTTTTTGGCGTTTCTAGTCGTCCTAGACGATTTTGGACCTTATTTTGGAATCACCACATTTAGAGCATTAATCTTGATTTTCTCTGTGAAAACTCAACCGATTTTTAATTGAAATACCATTTATATTGACTCTACTTCAAAATAATTATGATTTCGACAATTTAAATTTTTTTTTCAACTTTTTTTATTTTTTCATTTTTTGGCGTTTCTAGTCGTCCTAGACGATTTTGGACCTTATTTTGGAATCACCACATTAAGAGCATTAATCTTGATTTTCTCTGTGAAAACTCAACCGATTTTTAATTGAAATACCATTTATATTGACTCTACTTCAAAATAATTATGATTTCGACAATTTAAAATTTTTTTTCAACTTTTTTTTTTTTTTCATTTTTTGGCGTTTCTAGTCGTCCTAGACGATTTTGGACCTTATTTTGGAATCACCACATTAATAGAGCATTAATCTTGATTTTCTCTGTGAAAACTCAACCGATTTTTAATTGAAATACCATTTATATTGACTCTACTTCAAAATAATTATGATTTCGACAATTTAAAATTTTTTTTCAACTTTTTTATTTTTTTTCATTTTTTGGCGTTTCTAGTCGTCCTAGACGATTTTGGACCTTATTTTGGAATCACCACATTAAGAGCATTATAGACATTAATCTTGATTTTCTCTGTGAAAACTCAACCGATTTTTAATTGAAATACCATTTATATTGACTCTACTTCAAAATAATTATGATTTCGACAATTTAAAATTTTTTTTCAACTTTTTTTATTTTTTCATTTTTTGGCGTTTCTAGTCGTCCTAGACGATTTTGGACCTTATTTTGGAATCACCACATTAAGAGCATTAATCTTGATTTTCTCTGTGAAAACTCAACCGATTTTTAATTGAAATACCATTTATATTGACTCTACTTCAAAATAATTATGATTTCGACAATTTAAAATTTTTTTTCAACTTTTTTTATTTTTTCATTTTTTGGCGTTTCTAGTCGTCCTAGACGATTTTGGACCTTATTTTGGAATCACCACATTAAGAGCATTAATCTTGATTTTCTCTGTGAAAACTCAACCGATTTTTAATTGAAATACCATTTATATTGACTCTACTTCAAAATAATTATGATTTCGACAATTTAAAATTTTTTTCAACTTTTTTTATTTTTTCATTTTTTGGCGTTTCTAGTCGTCCTAGACGATTTTGGACCTTATTTTGGAATCACCACATTTAGAGCATTAATCTTGATTTTCTCTGTGAAAACTCAACCGATTTTTAATTGAAATACCATTTATATTGACTCTACTTCAAAATAATTATGATTTCGACAATTTAAAATTTTTTTCAACTTTTTTTATTTTTTCATTTTTTGGCGTTTCTAGTCGTCCTAGACGATTTTGGACCTTATTTTGGAATCACCACATTAAGAGCATTAATCTTGATTTTCTCTGTGAAAACTCAACCGATTTTTAATTGAAATACCATTTATATTGACTCTACTTCAAAATAATTATGATTTCGACAATTTAAAATTTTTTTTCAACTTTTTTTTTTTTTTTCATTTTTTGGCGTTTCTAGTCGTCCTAGACGATTTTGGACCTTATTTTGGAATCACCACATTTAGAGCATTAATCTTGATTTTCTCTGTGAAAACTCAACCGATTTTTAATTGAAATACCATTTATATTGACTCTACTTCAAAATAATTATGATTTCGACAATTTAAAATTTTTTTTCAACTTTTTTTATTTTTTCATTTTTTGGCGTTTCTAGTCGTCCTAGACGATTTTGGACCTTATTTTGGAATCACCACATTAAGAGCATTAATCTTGATTTTCTCTGTGAAAACTCAACCGATTTTTAATTGAAATACCATTTATATTGACTCTACTTCAAAATAATTATGATTTCGACAATTTAAAATTTTTTTCAACTTTTTTATTTTTTTTTCATTTTTTGGCGTTTCTAGTCGTCCTAGACGATTTTGGACCTTATTTTGGAATCACCACATTAAGAGCATTAATCTTGATTTTCTCTGTGAAAACTCAACCGATTTTTAATTGAAATACCATTTATATTGACTCTACTTCAAAATAATTATGATTTCGACAATTTAAAATTTTTTTTCAACTTTTTTTTTTTTTTCATTTTTTGGCGTTTCTAGTCGTCCTAGACGATTTTGGACCTTATTTTGGAATCACCACATTAAGAGCATTAATCTTGATTTTCTCTGTGAAAACTCAACCGATTTTTAATTGAAATACCATTTATATTGACTCTACTTCAAAATAATTATGATTTCGACAATTTAAAATTTTTTTTCAACTTTTTTATTTTTTTCATTTTTTGGCGTTTCTAGTCGTCCTAGACGATTTTGGACCTTATTTTGGAATCACCACATTAAGAGCATTAATCTTGATTTTCTCTGTGAAAACTCAACCGATTTTTAATTGAAATACCATTTATATTGACTCTACTTCAAAATAATTATGATTTCGACAATTTAAAATTTTTTTTCAACTTTTTTTATTTTTTCATTTTTTGGCGTTTCTAGTCGTCCTAGACGATTTTGGACCTTATTTTGGAATCACCACATTAAGAGCATTAATCTTGATTTTCTCTGTGAAAACTCAACCGATTTTTAATTGAAATACCATTTATATTGACTCTACTTCAAAATAATTATGATTTCGACAATTTAAAATTTTTTTTCAACTTTTTTTATTTTTTCATTTTTTGGCGTTTCTAGTCGTCCTAGACGATTTTGGACCTTATTTTGGAATCACCACATTAAGAGCATTAATCTTGATTTTCTCTGTGAAAACTCAACCGATTTTTAATTGAAATACCATTTATATTGACTCTACTTCAAAATAATTATGATTTCGACAATTTAAAATTTTTTTCAACTTTTTTTATTTTTTCATTTTTTGGCGTTTCTAGTCGTCCTAGACGATTTTGGACCTTATTTTGGAATCACCACATTTAGAGCATTAATCTTGATTTTCTCTGTGAAAACTCAACCGATTTTTAATTGAAATACCATTTATATTGACTCTACTTCAAAATAATTATGATTTCGACAATTTAAAATTTTTTTTCAACTTTTTTTATTTTTTCATTTTTTGGCGTTTCTAGTCGTCCTAGACGATTTTGGACCTTATTTTGGAATCACCACATTTAGAGCATTAATCTTGATTTTCTCTGTGAAAACTCAACCGATTTTTAATTGAAATACCATTTATATTGACTCTACTTCAAAATAATTATGATTTCGACAATTTAAAATTTTTTTTCAACTTTTTTTATTTTTTCATTTTTTGGCGTTTCTAGTCGTCCTAGACGATTTTGGACCTTATTTTGGAATCACCACATTTAGAGCATTAATCTTGATTTTCTCTGTGAAAACTCAACCGATTTTTAATTGAAATACCATTTATATTGACTCTACTTCAAAATAATTATGATTTCGACAATTTAAAATTTTTTTTCAACTTTTTTTTTTTTTTCATTTTTTGGCGTTTCTAGTCGTCCTAGACGATTTTGGACCTTATTTTGGAATCACCACATTAAGAGCATTAATCTTGATTTTCTCTGTGAAAACTCAACCGATTTTTAATTGAAATACCATTTATATTGACTCTACTTCAAAATAATTATGATTTCGACAATTTAAAATTTTTTTTTCAACTTTTTTTTTTTTTTCATTTTTTGGCGTTTCTAGTCGTCCTAGACGATTTTGGACCTTATTTTGGAATCACCACATTAAGAGCATTAATCTTGATTTTCTCTGTGAAAACTCAACCGATTTTTAATTGAAATACCATTTATATTGACTCTACTTCAAAATAATTATGATTTCGACAATTTAAAATTTTTTTTTCAACTTTTTTTATTTTTTCATTTTTTGGCGTTTCTAGTCGTCCTAGACGATTTTGGACCTTATTTTGGAATCACCACATTTAGAGCATTAATCTTGATTTTCTCTGTGAAAACTCAACCGATTTTTAATTGAAATACCATTTATATTGACTCTACTTCAAAATAATTATGATTTCGACAATTTAAAATTTTTTTTCAACTTTTTTTTTTTTTTTCATTTTTTGGCGTTTCTAGTCGTCCTAGACGATTTTGGACCTTATTTTGGAATCACCACATTAAGAGCATTAATCTTGATTTTCTCTGTGAAAACTCAACCGATTTTTAATTGAAATACCATTTATATTGACTCTACTTCAAAATAATTATGATTTCGACAATTTAAAATTTTTTTTTCAACTTTTTTTATTTTTTCATTTTTTGGCGTTTCTAGTCGTCCTAGACGATTTTGGACCTTATTTTGGAATCACCACATTAAGAGCATTAATCTTGATTTTCTCTGTGAAAACTCAACCGATTTTTAATTGAAATACCATTTATATTGACTCTACTTCAAAATAATTATGATTTCGACAATTTAAAATTTTTTTCAACTTTTTTTATTTTTTCATTTTTTGGCGTTTCTAGTCGTCCTAGACGATTTTGGACCTTATTTTGGAATCACCACATTTAGAGCATTAATCTTGATTTTCTCTGTGAAAACTCAACCGATTTTTAATTGAAATACCATTTATATTGACTCTACTTCAAAATAATTATGATTTCGACAATTTAAAATTTTTTTCAACTTTTTTTATTTTTTCATTTTTTGGCGTTTCTAGTCGTCCTAGACGATTTTGGACCTTATTTTGGAATCACCACATTTAGAGCATTAATCTTGATTTTCTCTGTGAAAACTCAACCGATTTTTAATTGAAATACCATTTATATTGACTCTACTTCAAAATAATTAAGCGATTTTTAATT
>JAECXC010000336.1:0-14412 GCA_018152125.1 Drosophila dunni | reverse complement strand
ATTCCAAAATAAGGTCTAAAATCGTCTAATACGACTAGAAACGCCCTAAAAAATGAACAAATAAAAAAAAGTTGAAAAAATATTTTAAATTGTCGAAATCATAATTATTTTGAAGTAGAGTCAATATAAATGGTATTTCAATTAAAAACCGGTTGAGTTTTCACAGAAAAATCAAGATTAATGCTCTTAATGTGGTGATTCCAAAATAAGGTCTAAAATCGTCTAAAAAAAAAAAAAAAAAAAAAATAAGGTCTTGAATCGTCTGGACGACTAAGAAGACGCCTAAAAATGAAAAAATAAAATAAATTAAAAAAAAAAAAAATTATAAATTGTCCAAATCATAATTATTTTGAAGTAGAGTCAATATAAATGGTATTTCAATTAAAAAATCAGTTGAGTTTTCACAGAGAAAATCAAGATTAATGCTCTAAATGTGGTGATTCCAAAATGAGGTCTAAAATCGTCTAGGACGACTAGAAACGCCTAAAAAATGACAAAATAAAAAAAGTTGAAAAAAAATTTTAAATTGTCGAAATCATATTAAAAGATTAATGCTCTAAATGTGGTGTTTCCAAAATAAGGTCTAAAATCGTCTATGACGACTAAAAACGCCTAAAAATGAAAAAAAAAAAAAGTTGAAAAAAAAAAATTATAAACCGGTCAAATCATAATTATTTTGGAAGTAGAGTCAATATAAATGGTATTCCAATTAAAAACCGGTTGAGTTTTCACAGAGAAAGTCAAGATTAATGCTCTAAATGTGGTGATTCCAAAATAAGGTGTAAAATCGTTTAGACGACTAGAAACGCCTAAAAATGAAAAAAAAAATAAAAAAAGGAAAAAAATTTTTAAATTGTCGAAATCATAATTATTTTGAAGTAGAGTCAATATAAATGGTATTCCAATTAAAAAACCGGTTGAGTTTTCACAGAGAAAATCAAGATTAATGCTCTTAAATGTGGTGATTCCAAAATAAGGTCCAAAATCGTCTAGGACGACTAGAAACGCCTAAAAAATGAAAAAAAAAAAAGTTGAAAAAAAATTATAAATTGTCCAAATCATAATTATTTTGAAGTAGAGTCAATAATATAAATGGTATTCCAATTAAAAACCGGTTGAGTTTTCACAGAGATAATCAAGATTAATGCTCTTTATGTGGTGATTCCAAAATAAGGTCCAAAATCGTCTAGGACGACTAGAAACGCCTAAAAATGAAAAAATAAAAAAAGGTGAAAACAAATTTTAAATTGTCGAAATCATAATTATTTTGGAGAGAGTCAATATAAATGGTATTCCAATTAAAAACCGGTTGAGTTTGCACAGAGAAAATCAAGATTAATGCTCTTAATGTGGTGATTCCAAAATAAGGTCTAAAATCGTCTAGGACGACTAGAAACGCCTAAAAATGAAAAAATAAAAAAAGTTGAAAAAAAATTATAAATTGTCCAAATCATAATTATTTTAAAGTAGAGTCAATATAAATGGTATTTCAATTAAAAACCGGTTGAGTTTTAACAATGAAAATCAAGATTAATGCTCTAAATGTGGCGATTCCAAAATAAGGTACAAAATCGTCTAGGACTACTAGAAACGCCTAAAAATGAAAAAAATAAAAAAGTTGGAAAAAAAAAATTGTCGAAATCAAGATTAATGCTCTAAATGTGGTGATTCCAAAATAAGGTCTAAAATCGTCGACGACTAGAACGTCTTAAAATGAAAAATAAAAAAAGTCGAAATCATAATTATTTTGAAGTAGAGCAATATAAATGGTATTTCAATTAAAAAACCGGTTGAGTTTTTCAAAGAAAATCAAGATTATAGCTCTAAATGTGGTGATTCCAAAATAAGGTCCAAAATCGTCTAGGACGCCTTGGAAACGCCTAAAAATGAAAAAATAAAAAAGTTGAAAAAAATTTTAAATTGTCGAAATCATAATTATTTTGAAGTAGAGTCAATATAAATGGTATTCCAATTAAAAACCGGTTGAGTTTTCACAGAGAAAATCAAGATTAATGCTCTAAATGTGGTGATTCCAAAATAAGGTCCAAAATCGTCTAGGACGCCTAGAAACGCCTAAAAATGAAAAAACAAAAAAAAAAGGTGAACAAAATTTTAAATTGTCGAAATCATAATTATTTTGAAGTAGAGTCAATATAAATGGTTTTTCAAAATAAAAATGGATGGTGAAATTAAATGTGTTTCCAAATAAGGTCCAAAAATCGTCTAGGACGACTAGAAACGCCTAAAATAAAAAAATAAAAAAAGATTTTAAATGAAATCAAGATTAATGCCTAAATGTGGTGTTTCCAAAATAGTAAAACGCATGAAAAAAAAAAAAATATAAATTGTCAAATCATAATTATTTTGAAGAGGCGGTTCCAAAAGGTAGTTTTCACAGAGAAAATCAAGATTAATGCTCTAAATGTGGTGATTCCAAAATAAGGTCTAAAATCGTCTAGGACGACTAGAAACGCCTAAAAATGAAAAAAAAAAAAAAGTTGAAAAAAAATTTTAAATTGTCGAAATCATAATTATTTTGAAGTAAGTCAATATAAATGGTATTCCAATTAAAAACCGGTTGAGTTTTCACAGAGAAAATCAAGATTAATGCTCTAAATGTGGTGATTCCAAAATAAGGTCCAAAATCGTCTAGGACGACTAGAAACGCCTAAAAATGAAAAAATAAAAAAGTTGAAAAAAATTATAAATTGTCCAAATCATAATTATTTTGAAGTAGAGTCAATATAAATGGTATTCCAATTAAAAACCGGTTGAGTTTTCACAGAGAAAATCAAGATTAATGCTCTAAATGTGGTGATTCCAAAATAAGGTCCAAAATCGTCTAGGACGACTAGAAACGCCTAAAAATGAAAAAACAAAAAAAAAAGTTGAAAAAAATTTTAAATTGTCGAAATCATAATTATTTTGAAGTAAGAGTCAATATAAATGGTATTCCAATTAAAAACCGGTTGAGTTTGCACAGAGAAAATCAAGATTAATGCTCTTAACGTGGTGATTCCAAAATAAGGTCTAAAATCGTCTAGGACGACTAGAAACGTCTAAAAAATGAAAAAATAAAAAATAGTTGAAAAAAAATTTTAAATTGTCGAAATCATAATTATTATAAAGTAGAGTCAATATAAATGGTATTTTAATTAAAATTCGGTTGAGTTTTCTCAGAGAAAATCAAGATTAATGCTCTTAATGTGGTGATTCCAAAATAAGGTTTAAAATCGTATAGGACTACTAGAAACGCCTAAAAATGAAAAAATAAAAAAAGTTGAAAAAAATTTTAAATTGTCGAAATCAAGATTAATGCTCTAAATGTAGTGATTCCAAAATAAGGTCTAAAATCGTCTAGGACGACTAGAAACGTCTTAAAATGAAAAAATAAAAAAAGTTGAAAAAAAATTTTAAATTGTCGAAATCATAATTATTTTGAAGTAGAGTCAATATAAATGGTATTCCAATTAAAAACCGGTTGAGTTTTCACAGAGAAAATCAAGATTAATGCTCTAAATGTGGTGATTCCAAAATAAGGTCTAAAATCGTCTAGGACGACTAGAAACGCCTAAAAATGAAAAAATAAAAAAAGTTGAAAAAAAATTTTAAATTGTCGAAATCATAATTATTTTGAAGTAGAGTCAATATAAATGGTATTCCAATTAAAAATCGGTTGAGTTTTCACAGAGATATTCAAGATTAATGCTCTAAATGTGGTGATTCCAAAATAAGGTCCAAAATCGTCTAGGACGACTAGAAACGCCTAAAAATTAAAAAAACAAAAAAAAAAGAAACAAATTTTAAATTGTCGAAATCATAATTATTTTGAAGTAGAGTCAAAATAAATGGTATTCCAATTAAAAACCGGTTGAGTTTGCACAGAGAAAATCAAGATTAATGCTCTTAATGTGGAGATTCCAAAATAAGGTCTAAAATCGTCTAGGACGACTAGAAACGTCTAAAAATGAAAAAATAAAAAAAGTTGAAAAAAAATTTTAAATTGTCGAAATCATAATTATTATAAAGTAGAGTCAATATAAATGGTATTTCAATTAAAATTCGGTTGAGTTTTCACAGAGAAAATCAAGATTAATGCTCTAAATGTGGTGATTCCAAAATAAGGTCTAAAATCGTATAGGACTACTAGAAACGCCTAAAAATGAAAAAATAAAAAAAAAGTTGAAAAAAATAAAATTTTAAATTGTCGAAAATCAAAATTATTGCTCTGAAGTGGAGATTCCAATATAAATGGTATTTCAATAAAATAAAAACCAGGTAAAATGAGTTTTCACAAGTAGAAAATCAAGATTAATTTACTCTAAAAAAGTGGTGATTCCAAAATAAGGTCTAAAATCGTCTAGGACTCCTAGAAACGCCTAAAAATGAAAAAACAAAAAAAAAGGTGAAAAAAAATTTTAAATTGTCGAAATCAAGATTAATGCTCTAAATGTGGTGATTCCAAAATAAGGTCCAAAATCGTCTAGGACGACTAGAAACGCCTAAAAATTAAAAAAAAAAAAAAAAAAGAAACAAATTTTAAATTGTCGAAATCATAATTATTTTGAAGTAGAGTCAAAATAAATGGTATTCCAATTAAAAACCGGTTGAGTTTGCACAGAGAAAATCAAGATTAATGCTCTTAATGTGGAGATTCCAAAATAAGGTCTAAAATCGTCTAGGACGACTAGAAACGCCTAAAAATGAAAAATAAAAAAAGTTGAAAAAAAATTTTAAATTGTCGAAATCATAATTATTATAAAGTAGAGTCAATATAAATGGTATTTCAATTAAAATTCGGTTGAGTTTTCACTGAGAAAATCAAGATTAATGCTCTAAATGTGGTGATTCCAAAATAAGGTCTAAAATCGTCTAGGACGACTAGAAACGCCTAAAAATGACAAAATAAAAATAGTAGAAAAAAAATTTTAAATTGTCGAAATCATAATTTTTTTGAGGTAAAGTCAATATAAATGGTATTCCAATTAAAAACCGGTTGAGTTTTCACAGAGATAATCAAGATTAATTAAAATTAAGAAACGCCTAAAAATGAAAAAATAAAAAAAGTTGAAAAAAAATTATAAATGGTCCAAATCATAATTATTTTGAAGTAGAGTCAATATAAATGGTATTCCAATTAAAAACCGGTTGAGTTTTCACAGAAAAAATCAAGACTAATGCTGTTAATGTGGTGATTCCAAAATAAGGTCTAAAATCGTCTAGGACGACTAGAAACGCCTAAAAATGAAAAAATAAAAAAGTTGAAAAAAAATTATAAATTGTCCAAATCATAATTATTTTGAAGTAGTGTCAATATAAATGGTATTCCAATTAAAAATCGGTTGAGTTTTCACAGAAAAAATTAAGATTAATGCTCTAAATGTGGTGATTCCAAAATAAGGTCTAAAATCGTCTAGGACTACTAGAAACGCCTAAAAATGAAAAAATAAAAAAAGTTGAAAAAAAATTTTAAATTGTCGAAATCAAGATTAATGCTCTAAATGTGGTGATTCCAAAATAAGGTCTAAAATCGTCTAGGACGACTAGAAACGTCTTAAAATGAAATAATAAAAAAAGTTGAAAAAAAATTTTAAATTGTCGAAATCATAATTATTTTGAAGTAGAGTCAATATAAATGGTATTTCAATTAAAAACCGGTTGCGTTTTTACAAAGAAAATCAAGATTATAGCTCTAAATGTGGTGATTCCAAAATAAGGTCCAAAATCGTCTAGGACGCCTTGAAACGCCTAAAAATGAAAAAACAAAAAAAATGGTGAAAAAAATTTTAAATTGTCGAAATCATAATTATTTTGAAGTAGAGTCAATATAAATGGTATTTCAATTAAAAATGGTTGAGTTTTCACAGAGAAAATCAAGATTAATGCTCTAAATGTGGAGATTCCAAAATAAGGTCTAAAATCGTCTAGGACGACTAGAAACGCCTAAAAATGACAAAATAAAAAAAGTAGAAAAAAAATTTTAAATTGTCGAAATCATAATTATTTTGAGGTAAAGTCAATATAAATGGTATTCCAATTAAAAACCGGTTGAGTTTTCACAGAGATAATCAAGATTAATGCTCTTAATGTGGTGATTCCAAAATAAGGTCTAAAATCGTCTAGGACGACTAGAAACGCCTTAAAATGAAAAAATAAAAAAAGTTGAAAAAAAATTATAAATTGTCCAAATCATAATTATTTTGAAGTAGAGTCAATATAAATGGTATTCCAATTAAAAACCGGTTGAGTTTTCACAGAGAAAATCAAGACTAATGCTCTTAATGTGATGATTTCAAAATAAGGTCTAAAATCGTCTAGGACGCCTAGAAACGCCTAAAAATGAAAAAAACAAAAAAAAAGGTGAAAAAATTTTAAATTGTCGAAATCATAATTATTTTGAAGTAGAGTCAATATAAATGGTATTTCAATTAAAAATGGTTGAGTTTTCACAGAGAAAATCAAGATTAATGCTCTTAATGTGGCGATTCCAAAATAAGGTCTAAAATCGTCTAGGACGACTAGAAACGCCTAAAAATGAAAAAATAAAAAAAGTTGAAAAAAAATTTTAAATTGTCGAAATCATAATTATTTTGAGGTAGAGTCAATATAAATGGTATTCCAATTAAAAACCGGTTGAGTTTTCACAGAGATAATCTAGATTAATGCTCTTAATGTGGTGATTCCAAAATAAGGTCCAAAATCGTCTAGGACGACTAGAAACGCCAAAAAATGAAAAAATAAAAAAAGTTGAAAAAAAATTTAAATTGTCCAAATCATAATTATTTTGAAGTAGAGTCAATATAAATGGTATTCCAATTAAAAACCGGTTGAGTTTTCACAGAGAAAATCAAGATTAATGCTCTAAATATGGTGATTCCAAAATAATGTCTAAAATCGTCTAGGACGACTAGAAACGCCTAAAAATGAAAAAATAAAAAAAGTTGAAAAAAAATTATAAATTGTCCAAATCATAATTATTTTGAAGTAGAGTCAATATAAATGGTATTCCAATTAAAAACCGGTTGAGTTTTCACAGAGAAAATCAAGATTAGTGCTCTAAATATGGTGATTACAAAATAATGTCTAAAATCGTCTAGGACGACTAGAAACGCCTAAAAATGAAAAAATAAAAAAAGTTGAAAAAAAATTTTAAATTGTCCAAATCATAATTATTTTGAAGTAGAGTCAATATAAATGGTATTTCAATTAAAAACCGGTTGAGTTTACACAGAGAAAATCAAGATTAATGCTCTAAATATGGTGATTCCAAATTAAGGTCCAAAATCGTCTAGGACGCCTAGAAACGCCAAAAAATGAAAAAAAAAAAAAAGGTGAAAAAAATTTTAAATTGTCGAAATCATAATTATTTTGAAGTAGAGTCAATATAAATGGTATTTCAATTAAAAATGGTAGAGTTTTCACAGAGAAATTCAAGATTAATGCTCTTAATTGGTGATTCAAAATAAGGTCTAAAATCGTTAGGACGACTAGAACCTAAAAAAAAAAAAAAAAAAAAAATTTTAAATTGTCGAAATCATAATTATTTTGAAGTAGAGTCAATATAAATGGTATTTCAATTAAAAACCGGTTGAGTTTTCACAGAGAAAATCAAGATTAATGCTCTAAATGTGGTGATTCCAAAATAAGGTCCAAAATCGTCTAGGACGCCTAGAAACGCCTAAAAATGAAAAAACAAAAAAAAAGTTGAAAAAAAATTTTAAATTGTCGAAATCATAATTATTTTGAAGTAGAGTCAATATAAATGGTATTCCAATTAAAAACCGGTTGAGTTTTCACAGAGAAAATCAAGATTAATGCTCTAAATGTGGTGATTCCAAAATAAGGTCTAAAATCGTCTAGGACGACTAGAAACGCCTAAAAATGAAAAAACAAAAAAAAAGGTGAAAAAAATTTTAAATTGTCGAAATCATAATTATTTTGAAGTAGAGTCAATATAAATGGTATTTCAATTAAAAACCGGTTGAGTTTTCACAGAGAAAATCAAGATTAATGCTCTTAATGTGGTGATTCCAAAATAATGTCTAAAATCGTCTAGGACGACTAGAAACGCCTAAAAATGACAAAATAAAAAAAGTTGAAAAAAAATTTTAAATTGTCGAAATCATAATTATTTTGAAGTAAAGTCAATATAAATGGTATTCCAATTAAAAACCGGTTGAGTTTTCACAGAGAAAATCAAGATTAATGCTCTTAATGTGGTGATTCCAAAATAAGGTCTAAAATCGTCTAGGACGACTAGAAACGCCTAAAAATGAAAAAAAAAAAAAAAGTAAAAAAAAAATTATAAATTGTCGAAATCATAATTATTTTGAAGTAGAGTCAATATAAATGGTATTTCAATTAAAAACCGGTTGAGTTTTCACAGAGAAAATCAAGATTAATGCTCTAAATGTGGTGATTCCAAAATAAGGTCTAAAATCGTCTAGGACGACTAGAAACGCCTAAAAAATGACAAAATAAAAAAAGTAGAAAAAAAATTTTAAATTGTCAACATCATAATTATTTTGAAGTAGAGTCAATATAAATGGTATTTCAATTAAAAACCAGTTGAGTTTTCACAGAGAAAATCAAGATTAATGCTCTAAATGTGGTGATTCCAAAATAAGGTCTAAAATCGTCTAGGACGACTAGAAACGCCTAAAAATGAAAAAATAAAAAAAGTTGAAAAAAAATTTTAAATTGTCGAAATCAAGATTAATGCTCTAAATGTGGTGATTCCAAAAAAAGGTTTAAAATCGTCTAGGACGATTAGAAACGCCTAAAAATGAAAAAATAAAAAAAGTTGAAAAAAATTATAAATTGTCCAAATCATAATTATTTTGAAGTAGAGTCAATATAAATGGTATTCCAATTAAAAACCGGTTGAGTTTTCACAGAGAAAATCAAGATTAATGCTCTAAATGTGGTGATTCCAAAATAAGATCCAAAATCGTCTAGGACGCCTTGAAACGCCTAAAAATGAAAAAAAATAAAAAAGTTGAAAAAAAATTTTAAATTGTCGAAATCATAATTATTTTGAAGTAGAGTCAATATAAATGGTATTTCAATTAAAAACCGGTTGAGTTTTCACAGAGAAAATCATGATTAATGCTCTAAATATGGTGATTCCAAATGAAGGTCCAAAATCGTCTAGGACGCCTAGAAACGCCTAAAAATGAAAAAATAAAAAAAAGGTGAAAAAAATTTTAAATTGTCGAAATCATAATTATTTTGAAGTAGAGTCAATATAAATGGTATTTCAATTAAAAACCGGTTGAGTTTTCACAAAGAAAATCAAGATTAAAGCTCTTAATGTGGTGATTCCAAAATAAGGTCTAAAATCGTCTAGGACGCTGAGAAACGCCTAAAAATTAAAAAACAAAAAAAAAGGTGAAAAAAAATTTTAAATTGTCGAAATCATAATTATTTTGAAGTAGAGTCAATATAAATGGTATTTCAATTAAAAATGGTTGAGTTTTTACAGAGAAAATCAAGATGAATGCTCTAAATGTGGTGATTCCAAAATAATGTCTAAAATCGTCTAGGACGACTAGAAACGCCTAAAAATGACAAAATAAAAAAAGTAGAAAAAAAATTTTAAATTGTCGAAAAGGACGACTAGGACGACTAGAAACGCCTAAAAATTAAAAAAATGAAAAAAAAGTTAAAAAAAAAATTATAAATTGTCGAAATCAAGATTAATGCTCTAAATGTGGTGATTCCAAAATAAGGCCTAAAATCGTCTAGGACGCCTAGAAACGCCTCAAAATGAAAAAATAAAAAAAAGGTGAAAAAAATTTTAAATTGTCGAAATCATAATTATTTTGAAGTAGAGTCAATATAAATGGTATTTCAATTAAAAATGGTTGAGTTTTTACAGAGAAAATCAAGATGAATGCTCTAAATGTGGTGATTCCAAAATAATGTCTAAAATCGTCTAGGACGACTAGAAACGCCTAAAAATGACAAAATAAAAAAAGTAGAAAAAAAATTTTAAATTGTCGAAAAGGACGACTAGGACGACTAGAAACGCCTAAAAATTAAAAAATGAAAAAAAGTTAAAAAAAATTATAAATTGTCGAAATCAAGATTAATGCTCTAAATGTGGTGATTCCAAAATAAGGCCTAAAATCGTCTAGGACGACTAGAAACGCCTAAAAATGACAAAATAAAAAAAGTAGAAAAAAAATTTTAAATTGTCGAAATCATAATTATTTTGAAGTAAAGTCAATATAAATGGTATTCCAATTAAAAACCGGTTGAGTTTTCACAGAGATAATCAAGATTAATGCTCTTAATGTGGTGATTCCAAAATAAGGTCTTAAATCGTCTAGGACGACTAGAAACGCCTTAAAATGAAAAAATAAAAAAAGTTGAAAAAAAATTTTATATTGTCGAAATCATAATTATTTTGAAGTAGAGTCAATATAAATGGTATTTCAATTAAAAATGGTCTAGGACAATTAAAATCGTCTAGGACGACTAGAAACGCCTAAAAATGACAAAATAAAATTTTAAATTGTCGAAATCATAATTATTTTGAAGTAAAGTCAATATAAATGGTATTCCAATTAAAAACCGGTTGAGTTTTCACAAAGAAAATCAAGATTAATGCTCTAAATATGGTGATTCCAAGTGAAGGTCCAAAATCGTCTAGGACGCCTAGAAACGCCTAAAAATGAAAAAATAAAAAAAAAAGGTGAAAAAAATTTTAAATTGTCGAAATCATAATTATTTTGAAGTATAGTCAATATAAATGGTATTTCAATTAAAAACCGGTTGAGTTTTCACAGAGAAAATCAAGATTAATGCTCTAAATGTGGTGATTCCAAAATAAGGTCTAAAATTGTCTAGGACGACTAGAAACGTCTAAAAATGATAAAATAAAAAAAGTTGAAAAAAAATTTTTAAATTGTCGAAATCATAATTATTATGAAGTAGAGTCAATATAAATGGTATTTCAATTAAAAATCGGTTGAGTTTTCACAGAGAAAATCAAGATTAATGCTCTAAATGTGGTGATTCCAAAATAAGGTCTAAAATCGTCTAGGACGACTAGAAACTCCTAAAAATTAAAAAATAAAAAAAAAAAAAAAAAAAAATTTTAAATTGTCGAAATCAAGATTAATGCTCTAAATGTGGTGATTCCAAAATAAGGTCTAAAATCGTCTAGGACGATTAGAAACGCCTAAAAATGAAAAAATAAAAAAAGTTGAAAAAAAATTATAAATTGTCCAAATCATAATTATTTTGAAGTAGAGTCAATATAAATGGTATTCCAATTAAAAACCGGTTGAGTTTTCACAGAGAAAATCAAGATTAATGCTCTAAATGTGGTGATTCCAAAATAAGGTCCAAAATCGTCTAGGACGCCTTGAAACGCCTAAAAATGAAAAAAATTAAAAAAAGTTGAAAAAAAATTTTTAAAGTGTCGAAATCATAATTATTTTGAAGTAGAGTCAATATAAATGGTATTTCAATTAAAAACCGGTTGAGTTTTCACAGAGAAAATCATGATTAATGCTCTAAATATGGTGATTCCAAATGAAGGTCCAAAATCGTCTAGGACGCCTAGAAACGCCTAAAAATGAAAAAAAAAAAAAAAAAGGTGAAAAAAATTTTAAATTGTCGAAATCATAATTATTTTGAAGTAGAGTCAATATAAATGGTATTTCAATTAAAAACCGGTTGAGTTTTCACAAAGAAAATCAAGATTAAAGCTCTTAATGTGGTGATTCCAAAATAAGGTCTAAAATCGTCTAGGACGCTGAGAAACGCCTAAAAATTAAAAAACAAAAAAAAAGGTGAAAAAAATTTTAAATTGTCGAAATCATAATTATTTTGAAGTAGAGTCAATATAAATGGTATTTCAATTAAAAATGGTTGAGTTTTTACAGAGAAAATCAAGATGAATGCTCTAAATGTGGTGATTCCAAAATAATGTCTAAAATCGTCTAGGACGACTAGAAACGCCTAAAAATGACAAAATAAAAAAAGTAGAAAAAAAATTTTAAATTGTCGAAAAGGACGACTAGGACGACTAGAAACGCCTAAAAATTAAAAAATGAAAAAAGTTAAAAAAAAATTATAAATTGTCGAAATCAAGATTAATGCTCTAAATGTGGTGATTCCAAAATAAGGCCTAAAATCGTCTAGGACGCCTAGAAACGCCTCAAAATGAAAAAATAAAAAAAAAGGTGAAAAAAAATTTTAAATTGTCGAAATCATAATTATTTTGAAGTAGAGTCAATATAAATGGTATTTCAATTAAAAATGGTTGAGTTTTTACAGAGAAAATCAAGATGAATGCTCTAAATGTGGTGATTCCAAAATAATGTCTAAAATCGTCTAGGACGACTAGAAACGCCTAAAAATGACAAAATAAAAAAAGTAGAAAAAAAATTTTAAATTGTCGAAAAGGACGACTAGGACGACTAGAAACGCCTAAAAATGAAAAAATGAAAAAAGTTAAAAAAAAATTATAAATTGTCGAAATCAAGATTAATGCTCTAAATGTGGTGATTCCAAAATAAGGCCTAAAATCGTCTAGGACGCCTAGAAACGCCTAAAAATGAAAAAATAAAAAAAAGGTGAAAAAAAATTTTAAATTGTCGAAATCATAATTATTTTGAAGTAAAGTCAATATAAATGGTATTCCAATTAAAAACCGGTTGAGTTTTCACAGAGATAATCAAACAAATTAATGCTCTTAATGTGGTGATTCCAAAATAAGGTCTTAAATCGTCTAGGACGACTAGAAACGCCTAAAAAAAAAAAAAAAGTAAAAAAAATTAAATTGTCGAAAATAATTAAAGTAAAAAAATGGTATATTCCTAAAAAAGTCCATAACCATTTTGAAGTAGACAATAAAATGAAAAAAATTAAAAAAAAAGTTGAAAAAAAATTTTAAATTGTCGAAATCATAATTATTTTGAAGTAGAGTCAATATAAATGGTATTTCAATTAAAAAACCGGTTGAGTTTTCACAGAGAAAATCAAGATTAATGCTCTAAATGTGGTGATTCCAAAATAAGGTCTAAAATCGTCTAGGACGACTAGAAACGCCTAAAAATGAAAAAATAAAAAAAGTTGAAAAAATTTTAAATTGTCGAAATCATAATTATTTTGAAGTAGAGTCAATATAAATGGTATTTCAATTAAAAATCGGTTGAGTTTTCACAGAGAAAATCAAGATTAATGCTCTAAATGTGGTGATTCCAAAATAAGGTCTAAAATCGTCTAGGACGACTAGAAACCCTAAAAATAAAAAAAAAAAAAAATTTTAAAAAAAATTTTAAATTGTCGAAATCAAGATTAATGCTCTAAATGTGGTGATTCCAAAATAAGGTCTAAAATCGTCTAGGACGCCTAGAAACGCCTAAAAATGAAAAAATAAAAAAAAAGGTGAAAAAAATTTTTAAATTGTCGAAATCATAATTATTTTGAAGTAGAGTCAATATAAATGGTATTTCAATTAAAAACCGGTTGAGTTTTCACAAAGAAAATCAAGATTAAAGCTCTTAATGTGGTGATTCCAAAATAAGGTCTAAAATCGTCTAGGACGCTTAGAAACGCCTAAAAATTAAAAAACAAAAAAAAAAGGTGAAAAAAAATTTTAAATTGTCGAAATCATAATTATTTTGAAGTAGAGTCAATATAAATGGTATTTCAATTAAAAATGGTTGAGTTTTTACAGAGAAAATCAAGATGAATGCTCTAAATGTGGTGATTCCAAAATAATGTCTAAAATCGTCTAGGACGACTAGAAACGCCTAAAAATGAAAAAAAAAATTTTTAAAAAAATAAAAAAGTTAAAAAAAATTTTAAAATTGTCGGTCGAAATCAAGATTAATGCTCTAAATGTGGTGATTCCAAAATAAGGCCTAAAATCGTCTAGGACGCCTAGAAACGCCTAAAAATGAAAAAATAAAAAAAAGGTGAAAAAAATTTTAAATTGTCGAAATCATAATTATTTTGAAGTAAAGTCAATATAAATGGTATTCCAATTAAAAACCGGTTGAGTTTTCACAGAGAAAATCAAGATTAATGCTCTAAATGTGGTGATTCCAAAATAAGGTCTAAAATCGTCTAGGACGACTAGAAACGCCTAAAAATGAAAAAATAAAAAAAGTTGAAAAAAAATTTTATATTGTCGAAATCATAATTATTTTGAAGTAGAGTCAATATAAATGGTATTTCAATTAAAACATGGTCTTCACAGGACAATCTAAAATCGTCTAGGACGACTAGAAACGCCTAAAAATGACAAAATAAAAAAAAAAAAAAATTTTTAAATTGTCGAAATCATAATTATTTTGAAGTAAAGTCAATATAAATGGTATTCCAATTAAAAACCGGTTGAGTTTTCACAGAGAAAATCAAGATTAATGCTCTAAATGTGGTGATTCCAAG